>VUQG01021792.1:0-10160 GCA_015106755.1 Etia nguti | reverse complement strand
TATATACAACAATGTGAGGGACGGGGCTCCAGGGAAATCCAAAGGGGGGAATCACTCGCTCTCCAACTCTCCACATACACGACTGCAGTTCCTTTCTTCACACTTGACACACCGATTTACACGGGAAAGGTAATCCAGGGGGACTGTAGACGAGGAAACAGGAATGAGTACGATATTCACAAAAGACACTTGACTTATCTGGAGCTGTAGCTTGACAAAGGACTGGACAGGCAGGGTTTCACTTGAGACACATGAAACACGTTATGGATCTGCATATTTCGGGGCAATTTGAGATGGACAGAAACCGGGTTAACCAGAGAGTCTATAACAAACGGACCAATGAAGGTGGGGGACAGTTTCTTTGACTCAGCCCGGAGCGGAACAAATCTGGTAGACAGCCAAACCTTTAGTCCCGGGGTGTAGGCAGGTGCAGGGGTCCGATGACGGTCCGCCAGGCGCTTATTGCGATCAGCTATGCGAAGAAGGGCGGCCCGGGTGGCTCTCCAGGCACGTCGACACCTCCGTAGATGCCGCTGGACAGAGGGGACAAAGTGCTCACCTTCGACGGCCGGAAAGAGAGGTGGTTGGTAGCCCAGAGATGCTTCGAAGGGGGACACCCCGGTGGCTGTTGTGGGCATACTCGACCCACGCGAGTTGCTCACTCCAAGCACCGGAGGGCCGCCTTGAGTTCCTGATTGGCCCGTTCTGTCTGGCCGTTAGTCTGAGGGTGGAAACCAGAGGAGAGACTGACCTGCGCTCCGAGGGCGTTGCAGAATTCTTTCCAGACCTGTGATGTGAACTGCGGAGAGAAAAGGAAGAAAAGGCCGATCACCGTCTTGCCGATCCCCCAGGCCGTGACAGGATTATGATGTTTGTCAACAACGCTGTGATCTGTAGTGAGTAGGGAACAGGTGGAGGAGAGTCTGAAGAGGTGGAGGTATGCTTCAGAGAGAAGATGAATGAAGGTCAGACAGAATACATGTGAGTGAATGAGACAGGTGGAATTGTGAAGATGCAAGGAGTAAAGATACCTGGGGTAAATCATCCAAAGCAACAGCAAGAAGTCGAGAAGAGAGTGCAGGTAGAGTGGAGTGGGTGGAGATGAGTGTCAGGGGCGATATGTGACAGAAGGAGCAGCAAGAGTGAAAGGGAAGGTTTACAAGATGGTAGTGACCTGCTGTCAGGGTTGGCTTGGAGGCAGTGGTTAAGATCCTCATTGGAAGAGAGCAGGATGGTTAAGATTAGAAATGATGGACCAGAGGGACAGCTGATTTCCTCATTTCCCCTTTTATAGCCCCTCTCCTGTTCTCTGTTAATCTACTGACCTACAAAGCCATGAAAGGAAGTTGCCTAAAACGGAACCTCTTAAAATCATCATTCGGTTGCACTTCAGCTGCATGTGCTTCAATAATTAAAAGATGTCAGCTTTCAAATGAAATATCGTACATTTTGGGCAGCAGGATTTTATATTTTGGTGTGTAAGAGAGGTGAAAATTTCAAAAAAACAAAACAAAAATGACTTTTTTTTTTCTTTTAAATGACTATAAAATCATCCATCTTCTTTCCTTGTCCCCTCAGGAGGTCAGCCTCCTGTGTGGTCATGGTGAACCTCGCCATATCAGACGGCAGCTTCTCCCTGACCCTCCCGCTGCGATTGGCTTATTACTTCAATGAAGGGAAGTGGTTCTTCCCAGACTGGATGTGCAGACTGTGCGTCTTTGGCTTCTACGTCAACCTGTACACCAGGTAATTCACATTCACTGATCATCACGTCCCTTTAGGGAGCATAATTAAGTTTATTTGTATTAATTCCCCCAAAATATGTGTGAAATCATTTTAGGGTTTATAATATGAGTAAAAGTAAAAAAAACAATCATTTAGTGACAGCAAACAAACAAACAAAAGTAAGTATTGGAAGTAAGTATTTGCATTATGGGGACGTTACATCCTCAAAAAGAAGATGAGTCCATGTGTAAGACCTCACATCACCAGCTATACCAGTAGACAAACACACACATACACACACTTAAAACAAACGACCCACATTTACTAAAATAACCCTCCTTCGTCCTTCAGCATCCTCTTCCTCACTCTGCTGAGCGTGCTGCGCTGGTTGGCTGTCGCTCAGCCGCTCCGTCACCGCTCTATAGCCACGCCCGCTCGAACCTTATGGATCTGCCTGGGAGTCTGGGTGTTTGTGGGCGGATCCTCTGTGCCCTTCCTGTCCAATGGGGTTGTACATAGGTGAGACATCCTGCAACATGTTTTGTTTTTTCTTTGTTTGTTTTCTTTTTTACGAGACAGAATCTAATAGTTTAATAAATACTTTATTTCACGATAATATCTTATCTATCTCTAAAAAATATTTAGTGAAGGCTCATTTCAAATTTCTGGATTTGATATTATGATTTTTTTTTTTTAATTTTAAATATGTATATCCACACAGCTGAAATGGTTTAATTTTTAGGTTTTAAATTAAGGGCTCAGGGCTCAAAATGTTTATTCTGATAAAGCCAGTTGAAGGTGTTTTCCCTTTTTTGCATGCCGTTGTTCATTGGATTCGCTCAAAGTTTTGGAGAGGTATAAAAAATTTGCGTCCATGTGGTTTTATCGTTGATTTGGCTTTAATGCTTTCGCACAAACTCAGGAGGAACCTTGTTGTAGTGTAATCAAATTATCCCGCAGTTCCTGCTTTGTCTCATTTTTTTCAATGAATAAAATTAACTCACTGTTGAAAAAGTTGTACAAGGTCTGAAAACCTTTCCCTGACAAATGAAACCCGCCCAGGTGTTTTCACTTGTTACAGTTCTCTCTCACATGTGAAATGAGTAAGAGAGCAGATTTAAGCACATCCCTAGGCCTTAAAACCATTAAACTGGTTTCCGTGCGGTTTATTAGTTGGCATTGTGTCTTGTGTTTGGATTTCCAGTTAAATTAACAGTGATTTCACGCCTGCGGTCAGTTTGTGTATACTTATCATGATGAATTTCACCTGATATCATCACGGTTACTGGAAGAACTTAAACAAACAAGAAGGCAATGTTTAGCATTAACAACAGTACAGCAAACCTTCCTCACATATTTTCCAACTGAAAAAAACAACATTGTCATTAGTTACTATCTCTCCTCTGCACAGCGTTTTCATAGACTCTATGGAAAAGACAGACTAAGCTTTCCTATCTGAAAAGTGCTGGAGATGCAGAAGTGTCTTAAAATGCCTGCATTGTGCAGTCTGATAGCATCAGAGTCTCAGAGCAAAAGAGCCTCACTCGATCTTCGTATTATAATATGAATAGAAATAAATACAGATTGTTTTTGGATCATTAATCACATAAAACTGCTTTTGTAGAGTCCTAAAATATAAGTGTATAACTGGAAATGAACTAAATCAGCCCACTTTCCCTGACAGTGGTCTTTGTAAAATTGGTCTGCAGAGCAGGAAATGCATGTCTTCCTGTGTACAGGAAAACTAACAACTCTGTCCTGATGTTGAGGGGAGATGATAAAAGCATCAGGGAAATGTTTCCTCTGGGAGGTGATGGTAGAACCATATCTGGCATGTTTTGGCCTACTCAGAAGTATTAAAGCTGTTTTTTGGCTCCATTTGTTATGGAGTGAGTTCTTGTCAACCTGAAGAAGATGCAAGATTCACAAATAAAACAATCGTCTCTTTAGATAAATGTCCCCCTTTGTTCGCCAGTTCATGTCTTATGTTTCAATGGATCAAAAACTGACTGAAGATCTTTTTTATCTTTAAAATATTGTGGTATGTCATAAATTTCTAATCTGTAAAGTAAATTTGCTTTTGAAACATGATGGAATAAAAGTATGAAGAAAAAGCAATTAAATAATTTAATTAGCATATTTACGAACTGTTGGTTCTCATCACTTGTCAGTCAACCAGGCCATGACCCCAATATTGCAAACCTTAAGTCTTAACACTATTTGAACAAGTGAAAATGAAAAGAAAAATTCACTCTACATCAGTGACGGCTGGTGGTAAAATTTCTTTTTGGGGTGCGGGCGCCATTGGGTCTGTCGACTTTTCATTCTTTTCTTTGACTGACTGCCTTAAAAATGTTGCAGTAAATAAACAATCAAATTTTACTTTTACTGTTTCAGCGCTTGAAGTTGCCATCCTCATTCAAGAACTAGCTAATGAGTTAGTCCTTGTTCTTCTCCAGGACAAGGGTTCCTGGATGTGTGAATGTGTGAATGATGCTGAATTGTCCAATCAAATTCTTAAACAAGGCAGATAATTTTTGGCAAGTGGTCAAGGACACATAAAATCCCAACTCGAGACTTCCATTTTGCCGGCTTCCATGGAAGGAAGTCAATATATATGAACTTAACCTCCTAGGACCCTGCATCCACATATGTGGACATCACATTTTGGGTTATTTAGACCAAAATACTCAATTTTGCTCTACGAGGGCCGGATATCCACTTACAAGGACATTATACTGCCACTGTTCTATCAAAATTTTAAACGAATATCCTCATTTGTGGCTCTCATTTTTCATAGAAACAAAAATCAGGTAAAAAAATAAAATCTGATAAATCTTTGTTTTTACATTCATTGGGCCCCAATATGCCCAAATATCAAAGAGAAATTAAAAATGCATGCTCTGGAAGAGTTCGGGTCTTAGGAGGCTATTGCATAATCTAATGAAGTTTGACCACTACACACACTACGCAACTAAACATGTTATTTAAGCAAACTGTACTTCTTTGTAATGTCGTAAGTTGGAATGAATAAATTGTTTGTAATGGATGCTACGTCCTCAAAATATTTTTATGGGTTGGTGCCCTAGCATCTTCTATTGACAAGCTTCCATTGCTCTACACATAGTTTCCACTACTGAGACAGAAACACTTTTTAAATATGAGACTGTAAACATGTTTATTTCTGCTGTAAAGTTGGCATTTTAACAGGTGAGTCTATGGAGGCCCGCTCACTTTTAGAGTCAACCGCAAATAGACACTTGAGCTATGACTTTTTTTCAGCCACTGCACACGTGGTGTCAAAGCTCTAATAAGCTAACACGAGTGTCTACGCAGTTTAACAGTAAACAGCATCATGACACCAACATGCTTATTATTTTTAAAATCCTCAGAGTTGTAATACTTTATTTATTCAGTGTTAAGCTTCCCTGCAGGGAGGCTTTACATTCCTGAGATGAAATGCATGTTAAGGCATGCAGTTTCACACCATAGTCCAGCAGTTTGATACATGCCTGTGAGGGACTTTTAAGTTAACAGTTGATTTTTTCTGGTTCAACGGATGTTGGCTTATGTTGGAAATCTTTGTGCCAGTTTATAGTTTTCTAACCATTAGTGAGGTGGTTCAGTTGGATTTCAACACATTAGCTTTATCTGTTATTACTGAAATATATAAAAAAAATATTAATATGCACTAAAGCCTATAACACTGCACTGCTGTAGAGTGATTGAATAATTAAAGTTCAAAAAGGTGCCGGCTGGTCTGTGGGGTTTTTATTCATGCCTTTCCTCCTGTCCCCTTGAATGTATTTGGAAACAGTCTGACATGCTGCAACATGCTCAACGAAAACATATGCAATACTCATGCCAATGTTAAAACAACAAAAATAATTATAGGTTATGGTGCTTCTAAAAGGTGCTTCCTTAAACCATAACATATGTCAAGCTAATCCAAATTTAATAATCTAAAATTTAAATAAAATGTCACAGAATCACAGCTGAATTTATTTAATTACTTTAATCAAACAGGTTTGTAGGTATGAAGGATAAAACGTAATTTCTTTGCTTGTCTCGCTCTCTCTCAGGAACAATGCAACTCGCTGCTTTGAGCCATACACCCCAAAGTCCTGGTCGATTATCCTGGTGTTAAACTACGTGGCGGTGACTTTCGGTTTCCTCGTACCTTTCCTCACCATCATCATCTGCTACAGCAAAATCATTCGACAGCTAACAGCCGACTCGAGTCCCAGCGGCACCAACCTGGCCAGCAAGAATCGCACTCGCAACCGGAGGCGCTCGGTGCATTTGGTCAGCATGGTGACAGCGACCTTCCTGCTCTGCTTTCTGCCCTATCACCTGGTTCGCTCGCTGCACCTGCACGCCGTGTGCAACCGCTGGAACTGCAACATCTTGCTGGCCCTGCAGCGAGGGGTGGTGGTGACGCTGTGCCTGGCAGCGTCGAACAGCATGGTCAACCCACTGCTGTATTACTACTCCACCAGGACGTTCAGGGAAAACTTGAGGGAAGCCCACTCCTCACTGCTTTCCAGCAGAGGAGGATCCATCAAATCGGCGAGCATGAAACGGAGGAACACCAGCTGAGGAAGCTTTTAAAGTCAAGCTGCAAACAATGTTCCTCATAAAAGCTTTGAGGCAGACTTTGTTTTATCTACTCCAGTGAAAATATAGATGACATTCCACTAAAGCTCTGACTCTTCTTTCCTAATATGGAGTGAAAAGCCAGTGGAACCCTATGACTGAACTGTTCACTAGGACTAAGAGTCTCTAAAGGGACAAACGGACCAAAAAGCTATCAGGAAGAACCTGAAGGACTGTGAGGAGTTGAGAACGGTTCAGTGCTCCTCTGAGCACTTATTTCGCCAGTTATTTTGAAGCAAAATCAGTTTTAATTTTAGTAAACGTGGGTACATAAAAACTGCATGTAAAGAATCACCTGTCAGATCAGGTAAAACTCAGCTTCTTTCTTTTGATTTTCCTGTCGTGTGTCTGGTATAAAAACCAGAACATGGACAAGCTGCAGAGTAAAAGCAGCCCCATTTGTTGCAGAGTAACAGCGCCCTCTTCAGGCATTAGTGAAGTGTTTGAAGAAGTTACTGAGTCCTTTTCCTAAATTAAATTATATGCAGCAGAAGACTGGAAACCATGAGAAGCAACTCTGAGCAATTTTGACTTACGGAGAGGCAAATAATTGGATTATGATTTGAATTACGAGTTTGGGTTCATTTGATCATTTTCATTGGAACATTATTAGAACAAGATAACTGGCATGAATGCATTTATTTTTTCTTTGCGATATAAATCAAGTGGACCATTTTGCTTTCCAGTGGTGCACTTTTGTTCCTCGCTAAGCTCAAACTCAGTCGCTGTTTAGTTCAGTTCTACAAACATCTCGTCTAGGGGTCTTGAATCCACAACTATTTTGGCAACAAGCAAACTTGATCAATTACAAAATTATTTTATACATTTTTCATGGAGAAAAATAGAGACGATAAACTGTAGTTTATGAAGTCCGTCACAGGCAACCAAAGATGGAAAATCTTTTTAATTACAGCAGCAGGTGAAATATCAAGTTAAACACAACAACTTAGCTTAAAAACAGGATATTATCATAGTAAGGCATGTTTTGTGGCTATTTCGCGGGATTTCTTGGGTCTAGAATTGCTTAAAATATATTTTTTTTTGCTAATGAAGGTTGTTCAGGTGAACCAGTGGAAAGATATATATATAGAGGGTTAAAAATGCACTTTTCATAAGTTTAATCAAAATCTATGGAAGGTTTCAAACTGTGAAACAGCTTATACTGAAACACTGTTGTTGATTACTTCTTCCACCTCTGACTTCATCTTTTTGAGGACTTTGGATGACATGATATGCACTAACACTGCGCTTTGTTCCCGAGTGTGAGATATTTGTGTCCGTGTGTCATTATTGTTGAAACATGTGATGCTGTTTCCAGTAAAGAGTTGTTGTTTACATGTTTATTTATTTGCAAATAAAAACTTCAGGGACATTTCACATGAAACGGAAACATCTCCGTTCCCTCCTTTCCCCTAAATTCATCTTCCTGTTTATTTTCCACACAACGGAATTTTTTTTCTTTGGATTTACTACATTATATATTTATTTATTATTGAAGGTCAAATATGATTGTCTCATGCCTGTGGGGGTCGCAGAGGGACCCTGTGTGCACTGAGCAGCAGTGAATGATGATGTGTTTATTTGACGAAAAAATACAGTGACCCTGAAGTTAAACAATAAAGAAAACACAATAAAATTTGTGCCCGCTTTGAGTTTTAATGTTTTAGATATCAGAACATAATGCAATGAGTCTGTTCATCACCTCAGATTAACAAAAACACATCCATATTCCACCATGTCATTGTTTATTTAACATGAATTAAGCCAAAGCAGCATGTGAAAACGTAAGTACATGCTTTTTGCTTATAAAGGAATTGAGAAAAAGGAGATGCTAATCAAATGCAGTTGATTAACTGATGATCAGTAAGATGATGATCAGAAGACCACCTGCATACAATCTGAATCACAATATTTATTGTCATTGTACAAAAGCTACAACCGAATTGTATCAAGTCCCATAAAGCGCAAAGAGAGCTGGGTGGGATGTGTCCCTCGGGAGACTGTGGGCTTTACTGTGGCAGTGGGACCTCTTCACTAAAGAGAGGAGACCACAGCCGATGATCTTCTGTGCTTTCAAAAGAGCATTTGTAGAACAAGCAGCTCCTCAGCTAGGGTGTTGTTTTTCGGGAGTCTCAGGAAGTGGAGCTGCTGCTTTACCTCCTTGACTAGTGATGTGATTTTAGTTTTTCAGAATAGATCATCATCCAGGTGCAGGCCCAGAAATCTGAAGTCAGAGACCCTCTCCACCAAGTTGCCATTCATGTATATAGGCTGAGGGTCAGATCTGTTTCTCCTGAAGTATTTCCTTGGTTTTTTGTGGCCTTGAGGACCAGATTGGTATTGCTAAGGTATTGCTGAGGGATAGCTCA
The DNA here is from genome assembly GCA_015106755.1 of Etia nguti. Lineage (NCBI taxonomy): Eukaryota > Metazoa > Chordata > Actinopteri > Cichliformes > Cichlidae > Etia > Etia nguti. The sequence goes on along the minus strand of VUQG01021792.1, from coordinate 1,410 downwards.
GTAGGTAAAGTGTTGGCCCCGTGATCGGAAGGTCAGGGGTTCGATTCCCCTGAACGACTACCCTGAGGTACCCCTGAGCAAGGTACCGTCCCTACACACCGCTCCCCGGGCGCCCAATGGCAGCCCACTGCTTCACTGAGTGAATGGGTTAAATGCAGAGAGGAATTTCCCCACGGGGATCAATAAAGTATACATAATAATAATTATTAAAGAGTGTATAGAGTGTACAGTAAGGACTCAGCACACCTGTGGGGAGCCAGTGTGTAAGCTGATGAGGTAGGGCCCTACTCTGACACTCTGGGTGGTCGCTGAGGACGTCATTAATTCAGAAGCAGATGTGCGGCCGAGGTTGCTAAATTTTGTAGGCAGTTTGTTATGGCTGCGTGAAACATCTGGCTAGAGTCAGTGTAAAGAAACTCAGCATAACTGTCCTTGTATTCCAGATGGGTAAAAGCACTTTTGGGGTGATGAAACTTTTAGTGTGTTAACACAATGCCAAAAGGAAAGATATGATCTCGAGAGAAGCAGCTGTTGTTGCCCGTCAGTCTCAGAATAGATATAAGGCCATTTCCAAATAATCTAAGGTCCATCATCCTGCAGTGAGATAGATTATTCCCAAGTGGAAAACATCCAGAAAAGTTATCAGTACTCCCAGGAGTGGACATTCCAGGATTTAATCCCATGGTCATAGCGTGCAATGCTCAGAGAAAATGCAAACAGCCCAAGAGCTACAACTCAGACTCTGCAGACCTTGATTAGCATGATAGAGGTTAAAGTTCATGACAACACAATTAGAACAAGCCTGAATAAGTTTGGGTTGTTTGGAAGGGTTGCTAGGAGACTGGCTGTTCTCTCTAAAAAGAAGATGGCTGTGCCGTGGTGGCAGGGTGACGATTTGGGCTTGTTCTGCAGCCACAGGACCTGGGCACCTTCAAGCCATTCAGTGGACCATGAACTCCTCTGTATACAAAAGTATTCTAGAGTAAAACATGAGGCCATCTGTCCAACACCTATTGGCTCATGCAATGGGACAACGATCCCAAATGCAGCAGCAAATCTACAATCTTTGATGGCAGAAAAAGAAAAGGATCAAGGTGCTGCAACGAGCCAAAGTCCAGACCTCAGTCTGATTGAAGTCCTGTGCCAGGACCTTCAGAGAGCTGTGGATAAACAGATGCCTGCAAACTGCAATAAACTGAAGCAAAGTTGTAAAAGAGACAGGGCAAAGATCCCTGCACCATGATGTAGCAACTGCTAAATTTATCCTGGAAAAACTTTAAGTTACTGCTGCTAAAGGGGGTTCTACAAGCTAATGAATCATGAGCTATTCTCAGATTTTTTCACACACACTTTGTTTATTTTTAGTTCGTTTTTTTTTTTTTTTTTTTTTTTTTATTTTTAGAATTTTTT
>VUQG01021791.1:0-34947 GCA_015106755.1 Etia nguti | reverse complement strand
CCCGGACAAGCTGGAGGAGGTGGCTGGGGAGAGGGAGGTCTGGGCTTCTCTGCTTGGCCTGCTGCCCCCGCGACCCGGTCCCGGATAAACGGAAGAAAATGGATGGATGGATGGATGGATGGATGGATGAACTCAAGCCAGCAATTACATTCAAGCTGTTTGTGATAATACAGCGATTAACTGTGCTAACTCAGTGACTGTTTCCAGCTACGTACATAGAACTTCACATTAAACAAAAATTCACTTGAAATGATTAAAGTGCTACAAATAGTGGTGTAGTTGTTGCTGGACAGCAATTTGACTGCAGGATGACACACTGTAGGTGCTCAGCAAACTTGCTTTATACAGGGCCCACAATCCAGCCAGTTGGCAGTGAGATGAGTCGAGTCCCCCGTTGCAAAGAGAGCCCCTATTGTTAGAAATGAGTTATGCTCATCAGTGCAGACTGACTCAGATTGATTGCAATATGCTGGAAATCTGTCTGCATTTATACATTAGGCTGCAGTTATTTGCAAACCTTTGCCCATCTGTCTGAGAGTGAGCGTAATCAGTTCAAGTCAGACTGTGACTGTTGGAGACAACAGACAACAAAACAAACTGATGAGCAGTCAGGCTGGCAGCCTCCATTTATACATGCCCATGTTTCTGAAGTACCGATCGTGGCGATGGCTATGAACTCTCTTTGTAGTGGTTTTCATCTTTGCTTGGTGTTTTCAGTTTTGTGTTCATATGTAAACTCTAAATAAAAAGATCCTATGGGTGTCCTCATAAGGTTTGGGATTTGTGTTTGTGCGTGGCACAGCAGCCTGCGGTTTTTATTATTAATTGGTAATAACGAGATAATGCTTTTCAGGTCATTTAACGAGAATAAAGAGAAAGTAGTGTAACAAAATCCTTTCTCCATTGAGTAATTATGTAATGTACTGCATTACTTTTAAGAAAAGTAACAGGTAATGTGTAATACGTACCTTTTTTTGAGTATCCACCCCAACATTGATCGTGTATAGATAGAAGTGTATTGAATTGTGTTACAAGTATTCCTCTGTTAAAATTACATATTAACAGTGGGATAAATAAACCGTAGCGTGTAAACATTTTAAGTGCTCACTTAAGACAAAAACTGATCAGTCCTACAAATACACATGCTCCTCTATCGACCTTAAAACTGCAGCAAATCTTAATGCTCGAACCAAACTCCCTGTAATTTATAGTCACAGTTTTTTGATGAAAAGCTTAAAGTAACAGCAAAGCTATTTTAAAGAGTGTGCGACCTAACGTAACAACATAATCTGTGTAAAAGTAATAGGTTGTTCATGTGTTTGCTGTATGAGTGTGGTTACAGTATCTGTGCTTAGGTGACAGAACCAGCAGAGATGGTCTTTAGTGTAGCCAGACACCCCATTCACAAGCCACAGCCCAAATTGTAATTTTTTCCGTTTCCCATATGAACCCAAGATCCGGCTTACTTTGGCTGAGTTACTTCAGTAAGTCACTTTAAATCACACATCCCTTTAATCAGGGAACAGTTCAAACACTCTTGAACAATAAAAAAACATATTTTTGCAGTTCCTCAGGTGGCGTAGTTTGTCTTCTCACTCGCCTATTGAATAAACGACCTACCTTCTGCCACACAAACGGCTAAGTGAAAATCACAAATCATCCCTGCACCAAAGACATGTGGTGTTCTTACAGTAAGTGAATTGCAGACTCTCTCTGTGCTTCCATCTGTCTCTGTGTCCCTGTCAGAGATTTATGGCTCTGTCTCACCACAGGACTGCCACTGTACCCAAAGCTGCTCGGTAATCACATCATGGTGCACAAAAGCAAAACATTTCCTCGTGTATGTGTGGCGTTTATGTAAATGTATCAAAAGGCAACCCTCGAGACTGAAAGATGCAGTTCCTTGAACGACCACTTGGAGCGGGTGGCTCCATAGGTACCGCACAGATGCTGGCACATGCAAAGTTAGCTCTTTGGGAATCACGTTGTTGTCCAAAACTACTACTTTAAAATAGTAAAAATGCTACAGTACTTTATGACTGTCAAACTATGTTATCTTTGGCATTTTTCATAGATTTGGCTAAAGAAATTGGAACAAATTGTTAAATGTTTTTGCTGCTAGTAACAAAATGCCTAAAGAAACAATTTTAAAGTGGTTCTGTGCTAAGCTGTCTATTATGTGTAGACGCAACACTGGTTCATGCGTCGAGTTAGGTGCCTTTTTTCTGCTTGAATGAGCTGTAGGTCAGTGTTCAGTGGTTTAAAAACAACTCTGAAAAAGTGAAAAAGTAGCCAGTGTTCAAAGACAAACTTTGAAAGATCTTCAGAAAGCCTGGAGATCTATTGCTTTGATTTTTTTTTTTTTTTTTTAATTACAAGAAACTCTGACTTCTTGGAGCAAAACATTTAAAAAATCAGGCGTGGCTCAAGACTGTTCCACAGTATTGCAGATGTCATGATATGCAGTCAATGATATGCCGGCATGTTTTTCATTACTCTAAATACATTTTATTTTATTTTATTTATTTAAACAAAATATTATTTGGCTCTAAGGGTCTTATTGTGTTTAGTCAAGCGCATAATTTATTCAAGCACGTGATCAGCAGTGATCTGTGTTTTTAGAAGCTTTCAGAAATACAGTGGAGTGAGGATTTTTGTTTGCTGTGTTTTCTCTCACTTTCTTTTCCATAAAGTCTCAGGACACCTGAAGCACAGAGCGTATAATGATGTTTTTTAGCGATCCCAAAGATCATGCTGACTAGCACAGATGATACAGGAAGCCGTAAGCCTTCAGGTAAAGCTTTAGAAGTGCCAGTTTTTGTTTTTGTTTTTTTTCTTCATCCTTCCATCCAACTACTACTACCCATAATATTTTCTTTATATTACCATTTATTTATTATGCTATTCTACTACCACTTAAATCAGTCCTGCTGCAAAACAGCAGGTTAAGAAAGAAAGAAAAAGGTTTCCAACATAGTACCTGCCACAATGACTACATCTAAATATCCTCCTCATCTTGCAAAGTACACAACATATCCCCTGGTAACAAATTGCATTTGTATATTTTTGCATAAGTTGCACTGTTTTTCCAGAGGTTATCGTTTCATCTCTCAAAGTTTCCTTGTCATCAGAGTGACAGCTAACCTGGAAATATCAATCTCCAAGTTCGGCTTTACCTCTGGACATGGACAAATGGTCCTGGGGCACAATCTGTTTACTGAAGACTAAACACAAGATGACTGACTGTAACCTCCTTTACTGAGACAATAGCACAGCCCCCTATGAGTGAGCAAACAAACTGCTGAAAGGGTAAAAGCAGAGGATAGTTCTTCAACACAGAATCAACAGCACATATCAGTTTCAGTCTGCATGAGCACAGCAGCTCAGCGGTTTGCTTAAACATTTCCATTTTAAAAGTAAAACAAGTCGCACTTATGAATTGACACATTTGCATTTTAATGAGCCACCTCGAAACTGTGACTCATGAGGCGATTATTATGAAAGAACGCAGGCCATCTTTCAAACTTGATTTCTCATGCGGTCCAATGACACGCGTGTGGGGCATATAAAGCACTCGAGTGAGTTTGTGTAATATATATTCATAGAGGTGCTGCACACTCACACGTTCTCTGAGCTGTAAACTAATTGATATTGCTGTGTAATGAACCGCATCAGTGCTGCTGCTAAATGAGGAGGGCTCATTATATTCAGTAAGCAGGATGCCATTTTGAAAATGTTTGCTTGTGACCTATAAATTGGTGTCATATTGTAGAACTGTATCTGTCCCCAATAATAAGTTAAATAACAAACATACTGTATTGAAAGGATACTGCATGGTCTATCATTGTGAGTGGGCGAGCTGAGTCCAATAAAGGGACTTTTTTTAAAGCCATTAGCAACTGGAAATTTTAAAAAAATGGCCTCCCTTTGAATACGTTTCCCAAAAAAATTGTGACAAACACACACATCATGTGTCATACTATTATGACGCATGATGGCACATGTTCTGCATGTTCTGCATGTTCTGCGTGGGTTCTCTCTGGGTCACAGTCCACAGTCCAAAGACATGTATGGGCTTCGGTTAATTCATGATTATAAATTAACCATAGGGATGAATGTAAGCACAAATGGTTGTGTGTCACTTTGTTCTAGCCCTGCATAAGACTGGTGATCTGTCCATGGTGTGACCCACCGCTCACCCTTAGTACAGCTGGGATAGATTCCCGCCACCTCACAGCCTTGAAGAGGATGAGCAGAAGAAAATGGATGGATGCAACAGTCTAATGTTTGCTCAGATCAAATGTGATCAAAGTTTTGCCCAATGGTTCTCTGTATGTACTCTAGTGTTTTTGCACTCCAAAACCTTTTGCACCTCTCAGCCAATCGGTGAATTGCTTCCTTCAAAATTACAAACGATATCTAGAGTCAAGTAACAATAACATATTTACCAACTGTGGTGGCTGGCCCTGCACCTGGCCTCAGATAAGCAGAAAAGTGTAGGTGGCTGGCTGGCAGGATGGATGGATGGATGGATCCTATCCTAGTTGTCATAGAAGCAGGTTACACCCTGGACAGGGTTCAGGCTCACATTCATCCCTACAGTCCATTTGGAACCATCAATTAACCTAATCTCATACATGTTTTTGGATTGTGGGAGGAAGCCAGAGTATCTGGACAGAACCCATGCAGACACAGGAAGAACATACGAACAGAAAGGATCCAGCCTGCATTCGACCCAGGTTCTCTTGCTTTGAGGTGACTATGCTAACCAATGTATTACCATCCCACCTTCTTTATGTTGTTCTGTCTCTACATAAAAGCAAAACTGACAAACCCTGCCACAAATATCTACAATAATTTTGTCTACGACAGTCAGTGGCATCATCTTTAGGAGAATCTCAGATGACGGACTATTTCAACACAGCACTGAAATGATCTCGTTAATTCATAAAAAAGCACACAAATAAAAAACAATTTTTCCTCAAGTGCATTAAGCAGAAATGTAGTGCATAACACCTCGGTGAGATTTAGACTAATCAGTATCAATCATCTGCCTGTATGACTTCAAACAAGACCTGTAAGCTCAGCAGGCCACCACATACACACACACTGATATGCAGACAACAAGCACAGCATGTATATACAGTACCTCTGTCACACACTACACACATAAAGAAGCCAGCTTTTTGCTGCTTTTGGTGATGAAAGATCAGTATTACCCTGAGCCTCTCTCTGGGGGTCTTCATATGAGTTTGACATCGCCAGACCCTGCAGGAAATCAGAACAGCTCAAACCCTGGGGGGCCACATCAGAAACAGCGCTGATGAAATCATAAACTAGGATGAAGCGCACCAGTGGGACTGCTCAATGGGGTGTCAAGGAGGACTGCACATGGAGAGGCAGAGGAGATGGAAAGGAGGAAAGACAATTCAGAGATGAGAAGAGAGATGAACTGACCAACATAAACTAAAGGCAAAAGGTAAATCTTGTGAAATTAGCTGAATTCTCACAAGATACAAAGACTTAAAAAAAATAATCCTTAAAGCTTCAGATTATGCACTTATAGGTGAACTACAGTCATTCTGGTCCATTGGTCATCCTATTGGTGCCAAATACTGTTTATTTTTTACATATTTTGATGTATGTAGGCGATTACGCCGGGTTAGGCCTGCATTCTTTCTAACTACCAGACTGCGAGACCATCCCTGGTTGTAGAAAGTCTGATTGTAGGTCAACAGGCAGAGGCAGGATTTAATGCAGACCACATTTTGCTATTTATATGAATCATGCACTTCTTTTATAGAGCTTCATTTATAGAGCAGTATGTAGCACTATTAACCTTGACCAACAGCAGCTCAGTAACTGAGCTGAGACAGCCCTTTACACCAAGCCGCTGATGAGCCACACCTTGCTTATTAATATAACAGATGTATTCTATATTTTCCAACATGCAGTTAATTTTCTATGTTGATCCATCCATCCATTCCACCCAACTACCATACAAAGCATTAAAATAATATAGCCCTAAAAAAGTTAAACCGCTATACACTTTTGTCCAAACAGCCTGGAGAGGACACGAGAGAAAGAGAAAAGTGACACGAGACATGAGATAAATAATTCATAAACATTTAAAAGTTCTCATGTGCAAACTTGTGCTTCTTAATGTGCAAATGTTTTTTCCAAAGTGAAGAGTGCTAACTAAATGTCCCCAGATAATAAATAAATAAAAGAAATCTCCCCGGAAAAGTGTTAACTGTTACCTAAAATGAAATACAACTTACTCCTAACCCTTTCAGTAAACACTTTCCTGATGTGTTTATGATTTCTCTTATTTGACAGTCAGGTTCACCAATCAGTTTTCATGTCCGGTTTCAAAAAATCAGGATAGCGGCAGACAAAATGATGACTGTGAGTCTTCACAACGGAACCACGCATTCAAATGGGTGACATCACCGTGGCAATTTCCCTCTTTTTTACACCAATCAGGAATAACATTATGACCACTGATAGATGGAGTGATTAACACTGATTATCTCTTTATTGTGGCACCTTTTAGTGGGTGGGATATAACAGGGAGGAGTGGTCCAGTCCAACAGATGAGCTACCATAGCTCAAATTGTTGCAAATTTTAATGCTGGTTCTGATGGAAAGATGTCAGAATACACAGTGCATCACAATTTGTTGCATATCCATATCAACAGAACTGGTCAGGGGGCTCACGCTGACCTTTGTCCACTTCTAAAAGCTTCAAAAATGGGCATTGAGAATCACAACTGGATCATGGAGCAATGAAAGAAGTTGCCCTGGTCTGCTGAACCATGTTTTCTTTTACATCACGTGGATGGCCAAGTGCATGTGCGTCACTTACCTGGGGAACACCTGGCACCAGGATGCACTATGTGAAGAAGGCAAGCTGGCAGGGGCAGTGTGATGCTTTGGGCATACTGTGAGACCTTGGGTCCTGCCCTTCATGTGGATGTTGACACGTAGCACCTACCTAAGCATTGCTGCAGACCATGTACACTCTTTTATTGAAACAGTACTCCCTCATGGCTGTGGCTTCTTTCAGCAGGATAATGTCCTCTGCCACAAAGCAAAAATGGTTCAGGAATGGTTTGAGTTTGAGCTGCTGACTTGGCCTCAAAACTCCCCAGATCTCAATTTAATTGAGCATCTGTTGGATGTGGCTGATTCATGGAGACCTCACCTCACACCTCAGAGGATCTGTTGCTGTCTTCTTGGTGCCAGATACCACAGCACACCTTCAGGGCTTTGGTGGAGTCGATGCCTCGACTGATCAGGGCTGCTTTGGCAGCAAAACGGAGACCAACACAATATTACGCAGGAGGTCATAATATTATTCCTGATTGGTGGATATATTTGCATTGTGGGCAAATTGTGTTTGTCATTATTTGAAGCATAAACACACTTTCTCTCTTGTCTGCCTGCTCTGATTTTTATACAGGTGTGTGACATGGTTGAAGGCCGGTTGCTTTTATTTGACTGAAGTGCACAAAATGCTTCTGGTTTCCGTCAACTGATTGATCCCAGTTTCTACTCAACTTCTTCTCGTCAGAAAAAAAAAAGTATGCTAATCCTCTTTTTAAAATTATTGTTGCTTTAATTATTATGTTTCAAGATATATAACATTTGTAAAGCTTGGTGCAGGCAGCCTTACCTGCTAAGACCTTTTCTCACTGGCTGCAGTCACACTGTTCTCTTTTACATGCGTGCATGATTACAGGAGATAAAACGCTGACGCACAGAAGTGGATGTCAGAAAGCGTACAGATTGCCTTAAAGCCTTAAGTGCGTTGAGAGAGAGAAACCCACTACTGCCCTCATAAATCACACAATTCAAAACTTAAAAAAAGAGTGAGTCATGATAAAAAAACTCTTCCAGTCGCTGCCTGCATGTAAAAGCCAAATAGTGTAAAAAGGATGGGGTGAACAATTGAAAGTGATAACAGCAGTGTGTCTACGTCACTTATGAAAGAGTAACTAGACCCTCTGGGTGGAGAGGATAAATAAAGGAACAGGAGGGTGGACAATATTATCCACATATCCCTGCTTGCTTGTGGCTTTGGTGCCTGTCATGCTCTGCTGGGCAGTGATGTCGCTCAGGCTGCAGGGAGGCTTGCTGGTGCTGCCCCTCACGGACCCACACAAACACATTTAAAAAAGCACACACATCTGCACCCACACTGCAGAGGTTTAATTATTAAACAGGCAGCATATATATATATTCATACACACACAACACATGATTCAACATTGTCAAAGTTGGTCAATAATTTAAAGTTCTGTGCAGTGACTGCCTTCCACAAACATTGGATAGGTGATTCTTATTGTCTCCTAGTTTTCTTCTTTTCATCCATCTGAACTTCACCACCATCCATTCTTACAGGCATCGATTTTCTCTAATCAATGCAGGGTTTAAAAAATATACATACAGACTCATATGTAGAGATAAACTCACTTAAGTCTGTTAATAAGTGGTGTTTAATGCTTAATAGTTTAACAAAAACAGTGATGCTGAAAATTTTACATTGTCTTTTAACTTGACAAAGCCAAGATGTATTAACTTCTCGTTAGTGATCATGATTAACTATGACTGGTATGACTGGTTTCGACCAGCATAAAAGGGATTTATTTGAGAGCACTGCCTGGATTAAGCAATACTCAGTACAATGGGGAAGTCCGGGAAACTCAAGATCTAAGAAGGAGAATTGTAGATTTACACGAGTTGGGAGGGTCTCTTTGAGCCATTTCTTAACAACTGCACAGCCTAAGATCATCACTTAAAACAACTGTACCTAAGCAGACGTTATTATCATGTAGCACCACTTTTCCAAGGTCTGGAAGAAGACCTAAACTGTCCCTCTCAGATTTGAAGAAATTAGTTAGGATATTCAAGAACAACCCAGGAACCACCAAGGCTCAAGCCTCCCATGAACTGGGCTGAAAATTCTTGTGTTTTCAACGATTTATTCTACATAATCATTCCACTCTGGTAGAAAGAAAAGTTTAAGAAATCAGTAAAAACCCCAAATTACAACGACATTCGTGTGCATGATCAGTGGATGGTCTAATCCCAACTGTTCAGAATATTCAGGAATGGAGGAATGAGGGAAAAGGTTTGGTAGATTCTGGGAGAATTTCACGGGGCTAAACTTCACACTTGCATACACTTCCTAAATATAAAATGGAAGGAGAAGGGAAAAAAAAGAAAAACTGGGACGAGGATCCTATTTTGCACCCATATATAACCTCTGCCTCATTTTTGGTGTCACACTAAGCCCTGCACCAGCTTTCAACCCCGGTTCAGTCCCCTAAGCGCTGTAGTCATTTTCTATAAATAGACATACGTGCAGCAACACACACCACAGCCACCATATTGACTGTCTGCTTTTATTTTTAAGCTAAACAGCTTCAGCTGTGATGAAGTCTCACCTGCAGGCTCCTTCATGCCGTGAACACTCTAAGAAAGCAGTCATGCTGTGCAGTATTGGATTAGAAAATGCTTAGCCCATCACAGTAAAAATACTGCACACTTCAACGGGAGGCCAAGGGCATTCTCGCTGCAACCAAAAGAGGCTTTTAAATCACAGACGTAGCACACCATGCTCCTGTGCTTTATGTCCACAACACATCAGTCAGGTGAATAGTTTAGAGCACCGCGACCTTAGCGGCATCCACAGAATATACAGTACATAAAACATTTAAATCTTTTAAGACTAGATTTCTTTTTTATTCAGTCTTTTCTGAGTTTTATTCAAGGTCATGCTCCCTCTTTATGTTAACGTTTTTTATTGCTTGACGCCTCGATTAAAAAGCTTTTCACGATGGCAGGGTAATATGACTTTGTGATGCCCAGCACAAGCAACAGAGCGTCACCTGTGAACCCAAAGCTCAGAGGAAAAGAGAAACAAAGTGTGAGGGCTTCAGAAAACATGCGTGCAGGTCTGTAGCAGTATGTTTTAGAGGCACGTGTATCAGGTTTGTGTTACTGAGAGAAATTCTGTGACACAAAACAAATGAAGGCTTTTGCATTTCTGGCAGCTGTTGAAAAAGACCAGAAGTGATTCATGATTAATTAGGAGACTACAAAAGAAAAAACACTGATGTGGATGCCCCCGGAAATTGGTTTTATGATCAAAAATAGTATTCACAGATAGATTCAAGATGGATGCTGCGCATGCTCATGCACGAGATACACACTTCCCTCCTTGTTTACAAACTAGTAGTAGCAGATGCAGCCGAGCCTCTCCACTCGCCTCTCTTTGTTGACGCCCTCCCCATCCTTTCGGCTCCTCTGTTTTCTTGACTTCTCATTTCCTGACTTTGTTTTCATCCAGCCTCCTCCACCAACATTAGCAGAGAATGGCTCTAATTTTTACATGTCTCCTAAATGAACCGACACACAGCTCCATCATCGCGTTGACAATGCTGCAGCCGTTACACGAACACCAACTCATGAAAGCTGTTGTGAGGGTACAACAAAAGCAGTGATATTGGCTTTTTCTTATTATGAAGCAGATGCACTGATTCCATGAAAAGGAACAGGAATAGGAAAAAAGACCTTTAACCCTTTAGTGAAAATGAATCTTCTGGGATCAGCAGGTAAAACTTCAATGTATACAAAATATTAATTAATTAATTTGTAATGTGTGTGTGTTAAAGTATCAGAAAGATACACTGTAAAAAACATCAACTGTAACATGTATTGTTTTAAAATGAAAGAATTATCCATATTACTTCAATTAAAACATTTAAGTTTAAAAAAATAATATTCTGGCAGGAAATTAAGAGTATGTTTGTTGTTGTTTGTTTTGGGTTTTAAACACAGGTTGACTTTTTCTATTTATGGAAACTTGCCCATACATGCTTGTTTTTATGTTTTTTACATATTTTTCCTGTACTGTTTAACCACAGATTGATTTGTTGATTTTTTTTTTGCCATGTACCATTTAAGGAAATGCATTTAAAAAACAAAAACAAAAACAAAAAACAAACAAAAAAAAACCCAAATGGATAATTTACTGGTAGAAAATTAGCAGCACATATTTTTTTAAAAGAATCAATGATATGACATGTTTTGAGCATCTTGCCTGGTTGTAGTAGACAACAGCTGAAGGGGGGCAAAAACTACAAATACCTGGACAGGAAACATGAAGTTCTTTTGTTCCTCTCAGTCAGGACAAGGAAGAGGTATTTAGGCATTTAGACAGTTAGACCCAAGACATTTAGAGCAAGTCATTGCTTTTAGGCTGGCTGGTGTAGCTGAAGGCTGAATGACCTTGCAGACATAAGGGGATGATGGCCGCTGGTTTTCCTTGCGTGTTTATTGTATTTGTAATGTATTTTATCAGGTTATTTCATGTTTTACTGTCCTATGAAAATTATGTGTTATTTTTTTGTTTCTTTTGTCAGTATAACTGTTTTCAGTTTTTATTTAATCAATGCGAGTTATGTATTCTGATTTAAACAGGAAGACAAGCCGCTATAACTGTTGATGCACTCGATTAGAGAAAATTTTTCACTCTAAGGTTTTAATTGCTGTTTGAAAAGAATTCAGTTTCTTCAGAATAGAGGACCTTTAAATAATATAACCAGACACCACACATAAATGACTTTTTTTCAGTCATCATGATTCATGAGCTGTTAATGATATTCATGAGTTCTCTGTCATGTCTGCAGGACTGCAGATAAAAGCATGAAATCGTGAAGCTATTATTCTTACTTAATCATAATATCAACACTTACAGACATATACATTCACTGCTGTTACTGCTCAGTTGTTTAGCCCCCCTCTTGCAGACTTGACAACAAAGACATTAATTCATAAGAATCATGATTAAAATGCTGTAGTTGTTTCATTATTCAATGTACAGTTTGTAGGTATTATAAAGAAATGATGAGTACTTTTCCATGTGTGAATCCCTGCAGATATCTTCACTGTATAGTGTAACTCATCGCTGTAACTAACTGCAAACAAAGCACTTCAAAAGGTTCAACCTTGACTCAACTCAAGGATTGATTTTCATGAAGCAGAACAGGCAGATGGAGATGTTACATATCAGTCGATCCCTGTTTTAGCATACCGAGGGGCACCGGGTTCACTTTACTGTAATCTGTGTTCTACCCGAGCTACACCATAAACAACTGGGCCGAGAGAGCACAACAACCTACATCTCACTTTCATCCCTGCTAAGTGAAGAAAAATCCCCAAACAGGATTGAAATCCCTTAAGTGCCTCGCATTTTTAGCAAAGCTTTTACCTGCAGGCTGTTCCTGCGCCGCTGCTCGGTCTGAGCATTTCAATTGTTGATAACAATGATGAAAGTGCTTTGTGTATTTTCATGTTTTGATGAATAAATTACTCGGATATTAAATCATGAGTCTGTTTTGCAATCCAGAAATTGTGTACACAGCATTTTGACTTTTTTTACTTTTTTTAACCACAAAGTTGGGATCAGTCCCCTTTTTTCAGCATCTCAGCTGTAATGCAGCAGCAGCAGCCTGTTGTGTTACATCCTCAGAATCCCCTGTCTGCGCTGCAACGCACTGACGTCAGAAACCTCTTTGTATGTGCGCGCAGCCCTCGATGTCAGCCCCCGCATGGCTTAAGAGGAGGAGGGGGGCGGAAGAGGGGAGGGAGGATGGGAAAGACGGAGGTGGGAGGTGGGCTTTATGTTGTGATGTAATTTCATGGAAGTTGTTATGTGGTGATGCTGCATCTTACAGGAGATGTGAACACCAAGGCCCCCTACTGACCGGGTAAGAGAACAATTGAGCTCACGGTTTGTTTGTTTTTCATTATGTTAGATGGTATGGATCGCCATAAAATCACACGCAACATTTACATGAACCACAGGAAGGCTGGTGGAAGGTTTGAGAATGGTCTTCCTCAGCTTATTTTTGAGGTGGTGGGTGTTATAGGCAATCTCATCTGACGCAAAGTACATTTTTGGAAAGGTCAGTGAAGGGACGCAAATAGTCACACCTGAGTGTCGGTTAACCTAACCTGTGTACCTAACCTGGATGGTGTAGCATGCACACACAAGTCCACCCAGTGCAGAATAATCATTTTATCATAACAATCATGGAACTGCACCATGGTGCCTTTTAAAGAAGGTGCCATGTTTTGGAATGACAGTAGTAGATTAATGTTAAACTGATGTTGAGCTGATGCAGCAGTCTGTTTTAGAATTAAACATACAGCACCACCTGGTGGCAGCAGAAGTCATAGATTTCAAAGATGTACATTTTAATAGTGTTAAAAGGTCAAATATAACTGAATAAAGCTGACTATCTTTCATTCTACACAGATGTTGACCTCAATGATGCATTTCTTTAGTCGTGGGGTGACTTTTATTTATTCATTTCTGCAGAGGTCATAAAAAGATATAAGTAAAGGACAGAAAGCGGAAAACAACTGTGAAAGATTTACATCTGAAGTCTCTGTTCAAATCACAGTGTTAAACAGTTTTTTTAATGCTGGTATTAAAATTCCCAACCCTAAAACAGCCAAAACCACAAAAACACCTAAAGGTAATATTCATTAATGGGCTGATTTATTTCTGTTAAACTAGTATGCTTCATCAGGACTGCGCGGGTGTGGTACTTTACCCGTAAGCATTAGCAAATTCAGACGTGCCTTAAACACACAAGCAGTTTTTCTTTTACCAACTGCCAACTGCCTGTAGGAGCAAGTCTAAAAGTCACTTTGCTCATACTTTTATAAGCTTTATTGCTAATATCAAGTCTTACCAAATACAAAATCAACTTCTTTTTGCGGTGTACATTCATTTTATTAGGAGGTCAAATCAGGCACTTTGCTAGTACTGGGTTTGACCCCCTTTTTTACCTTCAGAACTGCCTTAATTGTCTGTGGGATAGATTAAACTAGGTGGTGGAAACATTGCTGTGATTCTGGTCCATATTGACATGATAGCATCATGGAACGGGTGATGTAAATCCCCCATTCCACCACATCCCAAAGTTTCTTTATTGGATTGAGACTGTGTAGACCATTTGAGTACTGAATAGTAAACTCATTGCTATGTTCAGGATAATGCTTTGCGATTATGCATTATCCAGCCGGAAGCATCCAGAAATCATAAGGGTTTGACACGGTCAGGTAGGCAGTGACATTTAAAAGATGCTCAGCTGATTCAAAAGGGGCAGGAAAATGTTACCCACACCATTACGCCAGCAGTCTGAACCACTGATACAAGACAAAATTAATCCATGCTTTCATGTGGTTTACGATGATTCCTGAAATTGCCATCTGAATGTTGCAGCAGAGATCGAGACTCAGCAGACCAGGCAAGATTTTTTCCATCTCCTGTTGTCCATTTTTGATGATCCCCTGTAAGTTGTAGCCTCAGTTTCCTGCTCTTTGTTGACAAAAGCGGCACCTGGTCTGGTCTGCTGCTGTAGGCCATCTGCTTCAAGGTTCCTCTTTTTTTCCTTTCACAGATGCTCCTCTGCATACATTGGTTGTAATGAGTGGTTATTTGAGTTACTCTTGCTATATGAAGCATTCTGGCCATTCTCCTCTGACATCAACAAGGCATTTTTGTCAAAATAACCACAGCTCACCAGCAATCTTCTCTATTTTGGACATTCTCTATAAACTCTAGCGATGGTTGTGTGACAAAACCCAAGCAGATCAACAGTTTCTGAAATAATAGACCAACCTGTCTGCCACCAACAATATGCTATGTTCAAAATCAATTAAATCACCTTTCTTCCTCATTCTAATGCTGAGTTTAAACATCAGAACATCTTGTAACGTGTTCCTGCAATGTGATTGGCTGATTAGACCCATGAAGTTGCCAGTGAGCGCAAAGCTCCCATCAGACTGAAAAATGTGGTTTTCTTTAAGGCAGGCTGACTTTGTGATTGAAAATCCCTCCTCTCATGAGTGTACAGTGTCCTTTGGTTTCTCTGTCAGATACACATGTGCTCCTCACACATCTGGTTTCAAAACAGAAACAGTGAAAACACTCAGTTTGAGGTTTTACAGTGGGACCTCAGTAACCAACAGGTCACATCTTTACCATGCCTTCCAATGGGAGAAAAAAAACACAGACACCAATACCAGCACCTCATCCATGAAACTGAGTTTAATAGATTGTTAAAAATAAGGCTATGATACTGTTTTAGCAAACACTGACCAGGCGGAACCACCATTTATGGCGCCCAGAGAAATAAATGGGACCAGCCTCTGGGTTTTGTTTTTAAGGATGAACATACACTAAGCACACACACACCACACACTTGGAAAATCAAACACACACTGGCAGACACTCCTAAATGGACACGTGTACTCTAAACACAAAACACGCACATACATACACTGACATCCACCCCACCCAAAACGGTGGCAATAAACTGAGATTTAGCCGATAATATAGCAGTGTTCTCTAAAAAAAAACATGCATAGCTTAGTACATGAATGAAAGTTTTTCTCTGCACAATTTGATCTCATGGTTTGTGAAAAATTTCCAACATAATTACATTAATTCATTTTATTTAATCATTATTAACAATCATGTAAACTCGTTGGACTATTCTGTTCACAATAGCCGCCTATGATATTCTGCCCATGTAGAAAGTTACATTCTGAACCAAGATTGGCTCGATAGCAAAGGAAATAAATACTGGAATGGCAAAAACACAATATAAAGTTACTGTTTTGAAATGGACTGAAGACCAAGGCTTCACATATAAAAACAAATTACAACATCTTCTTAAAGTTGGCATCCTGCTGTCAGGTTACAGTCAAATCATCAAAATACTCTCTTAATCAAAGTGTCTCACAAACGGATACAAAACACACACAATGCCCAAAATAATAACAAAAAAATAAGGAAAACATGCCTTCTAGGCCTGAAATCTGTGTGTGTAACAATGAAACATGGAATGATGAAGCAATCAGGAGAGACTCTCTTTAGTGCTGTCCGATTCAAGGTGCCACACATAAATGTTGCTGTTAGTTAAATTTGCATCATTCGAGCCTAAATCCTGAATATATGCACGCACGCACTCCCAAATATTCGAGTTACAAATGAAATAGTTTTGCGATGCTTCTTCGTTCATCCTTTGGTTACTGGGACCATCCGCCTAAAAAATATTTGTACATTTTGTTCCCTTCATACAAACAGCAAACAGTAGTTTTCCTCCAAAGCGACTAACATCTAACAATTTAAAGTGCCGACGAGCTGAAGCAAACAGGAAGCACTGAGCTGGCGGCACAGGCAGATTTTCCTCACCTATGGAACGAGGGGTTTCTTCATGCAGGCTACTGCTAACCTACAGTAAACTAGTTCTTCTAACCACAGGAAACCTTGAAGTACCCAAAGTGCTTAGACATAATTCACAGAACTAAACATCAG
The DNA here is from genome assembly GCA_015106755.1 of Etia nguti. Taxonomy (NCBI): domain Eukaryota; kingdom Metazoa; phylum Chordata; class Actinopteri; order Cichliformes; family Cichlidae; genus Etia; species Etia nguti. The sequence goes on along the minus strand of VUQG01021791.1, from coordinate 18,542 downwards.
CCTGTGGCAACTGGTGGGACATTCAAACTCCCAAACAATGTTGTGGCCTACAGCTTTTCCTGCATAAAAGCACATTTAAATATGCAACAGAGTGTTTAATGTGCACCACTTGCTGCAAGCTGTGTCTCTAATACCAAACAAACAATACGGTCGAGTAATCAGCCTGATATCGCCGGTGACAAGAAATTTGATACTTTTCTTATACGTTTATAGCTTGCAGGTTTTTGATGCTCAGGTCTTAAAATGTTCAACACAGGAAAGACGTCGGTGCTGGTTAACACATGTAGTGCTATAGAGTCTGACTATAAAATATACTTCAGTTTAACTCAAAACTGGCTGCTCTTTTTTTAGATGACTTCAACTTCAGGTAAGTCCCTTTTTATTGTTTACAACGAAAGCCTTTTTAACGTTTGAGATACAAAGCAACAGACAATTACCTGATCAAACTGCCCATCCCATACGATGTGCTAAAAAGTAGCCTTTCCCTGTGTGCACCAGCTTCTTCAACATGCAGAAGGGAACGCCTGGACGTATTCTTAAAGTTAACATATACTTCATTTTACCTATTTTAGATTCATAAACAATAAAATGTACAAAACATGGACTAAAAATAATTGTTTTTTTTTCTTTGTTTGTTTTCTTTTTGATTTCTTTACAAAGTAGTAAACTACTCAGGTATTAAGAACAAATTAAAAACTTCCAGAATGGCATGCAGGGGCTGGTGGGTACCCCTGGCATAAACACAAGAGTCTATGAAGTTTTTCAATCGTGAGAAGTCGTGACCTGCCAGACGATGAGGTGGCTCCGCTCATTCTTGGCAGGCGCCGACTGCAGGCTGGCTGTCGATTCAGATAAACCATCCAGCTCACCAACTTCATCACCTGTGGAGAAGATGATGAGTAAGGTTGCTGGATGTAGTTGTGAAATCGATTGCAAAAGCCACATTTATACAGGTCTAGAAAGTGGTCAGAGACCAGAGGGTAAAGGGGGTTGCTGGGTGAAAGTTTTCCACAAACAGTTGCTGAGTGGTTGTTGGAGGTTACTTGCAGTTGCTAGTGTGAAATTGTTTACAAAGAGCTGTATGCTGCTGTGGCGAAAACCTCATTGTCATTGGTTTGCTTGCTAAAAGATCACCATGGTTGCCAGTAGTTTCCATATAAGAAGCTGAGTTGTCCACAAACTATTCACCAAGTGGTAGTGAAACTGTAAAAAGTGCAACACAAACCAGAACCGGAGACATTTGGACCTTTGAAATGTGTTGGTTTTAGCAGTTTTGCATAACTTTTACTTCAAAGGCAAATGTTGTCCATTTTTAATTTGCATCACACTTTCTAAAGAGTAAAATTAGTAAGTAAAAAGTAGTGGTTCTCATCATATCTGTTAGGTTCTCTTCCACTTCTCTTGCTTACGGTGTACCACAAGGTTCTGTTTTGGGGCCCTTAATGTTTCTGTTATATTGGCTTCCTGTTCAACACATTTTGAAAACTTCCTGACCATTTCTTCTCGCTGCTATTCAGTTGACATTTGGTTGTATATGTTTTTTAAGTGCAACTTCTTGCTAAGATACAGATCTTACATAGATATATAAACATTCGATGGCAGACAATTTTCTCCAACTTAATGAAGAGAAAACAGAAGTCGTTGTTTATGTGCCTAATAGATTTTTGCCAAAATCAGTGGGAAGTCTTGGCCACTTTTACTAAAATCTTCTTTGAGGAACCTTGTGGTAACTTTTGACTCAGCTTTACTCTCAATGCTCATGTTGAATCTCTGGTTCCCTCTTTCTTAAATCACTCCAGAAATATTGTTGAGCTCCACTGTGCCGCGCTCTAAATTGGAAAATTATTATTCATGCCATTTTTTCTTCATGTCTGGATTATTGCAATTCATTGTTCACTTGTCTTTTTAAAACGTAAAACTTTTTGTTTTAATGCTTTAGCACTTTAAGTAACCGCTGCAATCTGCTAGCGACCATCACAATCACAGGGAAGCTTTTTACTCAGCACCCTCTTTGTGATCAATTTCAGATGGCGACGGCCTGCAGCCTCCAGCAACCACTTGCCTAACAGAGATTATACATTTGTCCCTGGGGACTTAAGATTGCCAGAGGTTTGCCAACCAGTCTTTAAGCTTGTGTGATTTAGGCCTAAAGCAAACAGCTTTAGGGACACGTTCAAGTCTTTTACTCCAAAAAGTAAACAGCTATGTTTCTTTTCAGAATAAAAACCTCTGCTGTGTATAAATGCACACTTGTACATGGAGTGTGTTACACCCACCCATCCGGAAGTCAATGTAGCCTTCCCCTCCACTCATGACCAGGTAGGTTTTGGTCTCAGAAGTTACTGTGTCAGAGGATTCAGACGCAGGGTCATCAGAGCCTGAATCTGCACTACCTGGAGGTGGCATCGCCTGACCTGTGACAGTTAATTTAAAATAATAAGAAACTGAGAACAAAATATAGTGTTTTAGGGACTCTTTCATTTTATTGTTACATTATCTACCGATTACATTCTCATTTAATGGTTTGTTTGTTTAATCTATGACAGACTAGATCGTACAATTCAAAATCACTGATTCAAATGTACTCTTTAGTTCAACAAACACTCACACTCATATTCTCTTTACAATCATAGAAAACTTCACATTTTTGTCTTCAATCAACTAACTGATTAACTGTAGCTAAAATTGCGAATCCTTTATATCTGAACTTTTGCTAAATTAGAAATTTCCCCAGGAAACATGGCTGCTAATTTTCCTTTGATAATGGCTAACATTAACTAATATTTTCCCACAGGTTCTCTGCGCTTGTCTCTTACCTGGCACTGTCACAAAAAACTTGACAGCATCCCGGTGTCCGTGGAAACATAGTTGGGCGTGAGCCATGGAGCAGTATGGCACAAAGCTGCCTGGCATTGCACAGTCTGTCACAGAGCTGTCATCACCGTAGACCCGTACAGCACTGCCGGGGCGATTTGGCACTGTTCCTGTTGTTCTGTTAGCTGAAGAATACAGTAAAGTGTCATCTGCCTACTTTTATTTGCTTCTTTTGAAAAAAGTGCTTTGATGGATAAACAAAATCAGGAAATTCTGAAGGTAAATGAAATCAAACAAAAACAGGTGAAGTTAGGAAACAGGTAAAACGACAATAAAAAAAATGCAAAGCAAACTACCAAAAGATAAAAGCAGTTACAACCATTAATACAAGAAAAACTATGTAGATACAATATCAGAGAAAGCAAGTCGACAGAAGTATATTTAAGAAGGGATTTAAATAAAAGTCCCTGAGCCTGATTTCCTCACACAAGTCATTCCAAGGTCAAAGGGCTCACATTTCTGCTATGTAGTGTGTGGCCAGACCCAGATGTGCTTTAAAGGTGATAATCAAAATCATAAAATCAGTTCTGAACATACAGGGAGCCAAAAGAAAGAAGCTAGGATTATCTGCAAAAACCAGTAATAGCAGTTATGACCTGGTCTGAAACCAGTCTGTGGCACAGAGAGAAGAAGTGGACATAAGCACAAACCCTGATTATAAAAACACAAAGAACTGTACAGCCTACAGACAGACGCTGATATAAAAGAAAGAAGATGGTGACAGGAAACGCAGGTATACCCTTGGAAAAGTTTTAATATTTAAAGAGAGCAGCACTCCTCGACATCCACTGAGAGCCCAGCTTTGAAGCACAAACCCATCAAACTGCACTATGTGGGCTACACAGTTTAAGACACTGAGTCTGAGAGACTTGTATCCATGGCAATGCCACTGTCTTTTACAGCAGCATCTGAGATTAACAATTATTGCACTGTCTGAAGATGCTTTAAGAGAAATCTAGGACACAAATACGCAGCGAGAAGAGACTGAGGATTCATGGAATTTAAAAGAGAAGGTGATGCTACACAATGACGGTCCCTGAGGCACATCTGAATGGCCATCTGGGAGATGAGTTGAAATATGAAAGAAGAATAAAAGGAGACGTTGGAGGCAGCAGTGAGGGATTTGATATTAAGAACACGCTGCGCGTTTACATAACTAATAGCATGCTTCAATTCAACCATATGCCAAACATGAATATATTTGTACTCAGGACTACTCAAAAATAAACAGTTTAACCTCACAACATCCCAGTTAAACATCAGTTTTTCCACAGAATCTTTAACTCGTAAATACTTTGATACTTTAAAACGATGAAACTAATGTTCTGCAATACAAATGTGAGTATAAAAGCTAAGAGTATGTATTTATTCTTAATCCAGTAATGAGTTGATTTCAGTGAATAAACACTGCTAAAAAAACATTTTGATGATGCATTGCTTTATGAAACAAAAGTGGACATTTAAGCAGGCAGCTGGTGAGATTTTGCTGTACCTTCAGAGAGCGGGATGGAGATGATTACGCCATTTCCTGTACCCACCCACAGTCGGTTGCAGGATACGACGAGAGCGGTGATTCTCACAAATGAGAAACCCAATTTACCCGTACCTGCAACACACACAGCAGATGTTTGGCTCAATCCAAGATTTGAAGAAGAAATGTTGCAACCTCCAAAACTGTTCAAAATATCACTCTACTGCTCTACTTTCCTATAAATGAGTAAGCATAAAACCAGAAGTCCGATGAGGTGATTTATGAAAGAGCTGATTAACTGCTAGGCAACAAACAGTTTGTATACCCAGCATCTTGCTGACGTAGGGCTCGATGTCCACATCCTGGAGGTGCTGGTAGGTGTGGGCGTGAAACAAGCGTAGAGTTGAATCCAGTCGGATGGACACCCAGATGCCGTCTCCAACCCAGGCCAGCTGCCGTACCTGACTCTCCTTCCGAGGATGAGCGTCAAAGGATTTCTGCTCAGGCGTGATAGATTGCAATTGCGTAATGTTAGAAGTAAATTGGGTTGGTCCCATGACAACAGTAAGGTTTAACTGGTTGAGGTTGACTGGAACAGAAAAATAACTTGGGCAACATACGGTTTATTAACTTTCAATGACAGCTGTACCTCTATCCTCATGGCCTTTGGCTGGATGACGTAGATCCTATTTCTGTAGCCGCACCAAACCTTATCGTGGACTACGGTCATACAGCGGATAGAGTGGTGGGGCCGGCCCAGATCCAGCAGATGGTAGTTGGTTAGATCCCACTGTCCGTCTGCTTGGGACAAAAAGACTTTGGCAATTTGTGGCATAAATTTAGTCGTGCCTCAGTCACACTAGAGTGAAAATAAGACGGCAACCTCCCTTTGACTAGGAAAAATCACTGGTTGGCTGGTTATACGAGTGGACTTTTTGCTGTCGGAGACCGACTGCAAACAGTTAAAGTGACCACTTATAATTTTAAGATGACTGCGCAGGTCACTTGGTGAGGGGCAACCTGTCTCCAGTTGCGGTCCAACACAAATCCTATCATAGAGCAATGACGCTCTGATAGGTTGCTGAAGGTCTGCAAATAATTGCCATCAAATTTATAAATGCAGATTTCCAACATACTAAAATCAATCTGAGTCTGCACAATTTGTCTGCAACAAGTCTCTTTTCAATAGGAGACTAACTCAACTGTTTGCCAACTGGTTGTATTCTGGATATATATGTAAAAGCAAGGTTGCAGAGCACCTGTCATCCTGCAGCAACTACGTCACTATTTCTGGAGGAATTTCCACATCAGATCTGTGAAGTTCTGGCTGGATTCTCAGTCGTTAATGTGAATTTCTCTGTTGTCACAATTAAGTCCCATATTATCACAAATAGATTGCATGCTATTTCCAAATTAACCCCATTCAGCAAACTGATTCTGTCTGATTGCCATTTATCACCATCTTGATGCACCAAAGTTGCTTTGAAGACGGCAACTGACGGCAGTGGTCACAGACCTGCTCCCCGTCTATGAAGCAACCTTTTTGATTTCTCTGCATTCACAAACCACTGTCTTCCTTAGTATGACCCCAAACAGAGGTTTTGGGATAAAGGCACTAACATGACCAATAATAGAAAAATATTAGATGGTTTCTTCTGGTTTTATTTTATTTTATTTATAAATAATCAAAATAAACATGAGTGAGCGGTGCATTCAGATCAACACCAAAAACAGAATAAAATACAAAAATCTTGAGAAATGAAACGTAATTTATTTAAAACGCACGTCTCCTCCCTCAAAGAAGTCTAAGTTACAGACTTACCAATGCCTCTGTGGAATATTGCTAATGTCCCATCAGCCAGTGCTACCAGGACCCTCCCTTTAACATGCCTGCAACAGGTTATGAAGACACTTTTAGAGATATGTTTCTTAGTCTATTTTTAAATGTTCATTTGTAAATTGTGTGCAAGTCCTTAAATAAAAACACAACCAACTTTTTACTCACACTATGCTGAGGATCGAGTCTTTCAGTTTGATGGCATGAAGACATTTCCTCCATCGAGCCACAGACGAGTGGACGTACAGACTAAAGACAGGAAAGTCGAGGAGAGCAAAACTCTTGATTATCAACTAAATAAAGTAACTGAGACATGAAAGTGTATCTGAATGATTAAATAATATGACAAATAAATAAACTAAAATAAACACCAAAATCAGCATGATAACCAAAAGAAAATTTGCTCCATGAAGTTAGAACCTCATCAAATCTTTCTGCTCCTTATTTTCCCTGAACTAATAGCTCCCTCTAGTGGCTGCTGCCTCACTTACCACCCGTTCTGAGCGCCAAGCCACATGGTGGGAAGTGCACTGCTCATCCTCAGGACCTCAACCTCTGATGGGTCTGAGTCTTCTGCCAGAGAAGTCACCCCAGCCTGTCTGGATCCCCTGGATAATAGAAAACAGTCCTTCAAATACACCGTTCATTAAGAAAACATGGAGTAAACACGTGCAGCAGAGTCTCCAAAGCTCCACAGTTCCTCTGTAAGCTAAAAATACCAATGCTTTTATTTTGCAACAGCAAGTTTAGGCTGATTTATTTTAAAGGTGTTTAAACTGATGTCTGGACATAACTCTTCTAGGGTTCATACATGTCAAGATTTGATGTTGTTTGTGGTTCTGAAGTGCTTAAAGATTTTAAATTTGCAATTGTGATATATGCTTTAAAAATTTTAAAAATTGACTAAAGCTTCTACCAATTTTCACTCTTACCTCTGTGATTCAGCAACAGAGGAGTCAGTGGGTTCCACCCCAAGTGGGTCAGTGAACACGTGCTCCGTGTAGATTCCTGGCTGGTTTTGGTCAGCCCCCTGATCTTCCTCTCCTTCTTCACCCACGCCAGCATTAGCCTCCGTTGCTTCTGTTGCCTCTTCCGCTGTGGGAACCCCATCTTCTGCTGGACTGGTCTCTCTGGAAAACTCAACAGTGGGAGCTGTGGATCACAGCGCAGCACAGCTGTCAAACCACACATACTGTACTCTATCTAAACAATTCTTTTTTTTTCAGTAGAGAACTACCAGAGCCTGAGGTGGCGCTGTGCTCAGCCGGCTGGTCGGCGACACCTGCACTAGCTGTCTGGGGGATGGCGGTGGTGCCCTCAGCTGCCATGGCGCTATCGCTGCCTGCTGAGCCTACACTGGCGACGCTGCCAGCCAGTGACGCCGCATCCCCTTGGCTGGCCTCCAGGTCTTGGGGTACAGCCTCACCTGCTGGATAATCAGTTTCCAACACACCTGGAAAAAAAAAACACAAAAAATGAACCAGTAAGAAAATTATTATTACCCCAACAAACACAAAGCGTGACCACTCGACCTACCAGGCACACTAGCAATGCAGACAATGTGAGTGTTGCAGGCGTAGAAGCAGTCGACCAGGTCAGAGGGCTGAGTGGCATCCAGAACCATAACCTTGGTGGAGGAGTGGGTGCTGGTACACACCCACACACGACTGGACATCTCGTCGTGAACAATCAGCTCCTTCTCTTTCTCCCCCTTTTCCCGATCCTTACAACAACAAAACACATTAGCAAATCGACTCAAAGCATAAAACATAAAGAACTATCAGAAGTCACCACCGCCTCCAAAGAGCTTCTTCCTTCCTTAAACTTCTCACCTTACTCTCCTGCTCCAACTGATCCAAGCTGCTCTGAGAACCCTTTGTCTGCTTACTAAGCTCTGATGAGGAAAATGCCCGACCCCCGGACAGGTTGACCCCGGCAGCGCACCACAGCTGTGCGACAGAAAGAGCTTGTTAGAAACATCAAAATGTTAAAATATAACAATAATATCCTGCATGTATGCTAAGAGTTGTCTAGTCATTCATTTAAGCACCTTCATAGAAGCATCTTTCTGGTCCAGAGGTCTCAAGTAAACCGGCACAGGTAAGTTCATTTTGTTTTCCACTTGTCCACCATTTGCTACCTGTGATGGTAGAACAGTCAAAATTTAAATATTGTAAATAAAGTGTGTTTTTAAGACCTTTAAAACCACTACTTTTAAAGTGACATTTGCTCAGGTGAACAAGAACACAGGACTGGAACAGACAAACAAAGGATACACCTTATTATGCTGCACAGCATATGCTGGCCATTTAAAATAAATGATTTCTTCTTCTAAAGCTAACAAAGAAAAATGAAAAGTGCTGATCACATCTCTGACCTAATGAAAAGCAACATTTTCATTTCCCACCTTGTACTTGCTGGGCAGACTCCAGCCATGCGCAGTGACTCGTCCGTCCTCCTTCTGCACGTGAGCCTTGACTTGTCTGTACTGGCTTCTCTTCTGCTCTTTACGTGATGGAGAACTGCACTGTTCCTTACTAAAGGGAGAACCGCGAGAGACACAAAGCCATCAGCTGATAATACATTTTATAGACAGGTGCATTAATGAAGGCCATTTCCATTTCCAACTTGGTAAAATACACAGAACTCAAAGTCACACATCCTGATTACTTACTCTTCATTGAGGAAGTCAAATGTCTTGGACTTCTCCGTGGGGAACTGGGAGAAGGTGCTGCTCCTCTTCACCGTGCTGCCCGGGGTGCTGTACTTCGTATTGGACTGGGATTCAAACTTTACGGCGGGGGCACTGGAGGAGGAGCTAAACAGTCTGCTGAAGCTGCACGTGGCGAAGTTACAGAAAGCCAAGAGGGAAACAGAGCCGACAGGAGTGCAGGGAAAGAGCAAGGCAGGGGTGTCACCAACAAACCAGACAATCAAGGAACTACCACCAACATTTACTGTACAGTGACATAAAGCATGCTGGGAGTCATAGTAGAGCTAAGCACTCCCCTATTATATCTAACTAAAACTTCTACCAGCTACTTTATTAGGTATGCCTGTTCAACTGCTTGTAAACAAAACCATCTAATCAGCCAATCACATCGCAGCATGTCTGTGCATTTAGGCATGTAGATGTGGTCAAGATGACCCGCTGAAGTTCAAACTGAGCATCAGAATGCGGAAGAAAGTAATTGTGAATGTGGCTGTTGTGGTTGTTGGTGTCAGACAAGTTGGTCCGAGTATTTGCGAAACTGCTGATCTACTGAAATTTTACCAACAACCATTTCTATGGTGAACTCAAATAACAACTCATCATAACCAAGGTGTGCAGAAGAGCATCTGTGAATGCACAACATGTTGAACCTTGAAGCAGATGGGCCACAACAGCAGCAGAGACCACATTGGGTACCACTTCTGTCAGTGAAAAACAGGAAAGGCTCAACAAAATTTGGACAATAAAATACTGGAAAAAAGTTGCCTGGTCTGAAGAGTCTCGGGTTGTGCTGCTACATTCAGATGGTAGGGTCAAAATTTGGCATAAACACCATGAAAGCACGGAGCCATCCTGCCTTGTACTAATGCTTCAGGCTGCTGAAGCATTAATACAAGGCAGGATTTTTTAGAGGAATATGAGGAATTTTTCCAGTATCTCATTGAATCTGAAGGCAAAAAGGGGTCCAAATCGATACTGGTAGGGTATACTTAATAAAGTGACCAGTGAGTGTATAAATTATACAAAAAGAAAATTTTTACAATATGTGAGACAAAGTTTGATACATACTTAAAGCCTGTTTATTACTGCAGAAAGATATCGTGCTGCTTTTTGATTTTTCTTTCTGATTTTTGAGAATATGTTAAAATTAAGAACTCAGAAAACACTTTTGTGTCCTCAGTAACTTTAAGTCATTTTCTCCAAATGCCTTTGCAGAAACTGCTACAGAGGTGAGCTTACTAAGGCAAAATGTAGATATTAAAATTCCTTAATAATAGAAATCAAATCTACTGACTTGCATGTGCAGTCTGATGCGGTAGACATAAGCAACACAACATGTACATATACTTGTACATGTAGTTTCCCTTTGCTCGCTATGAGCAGACAGAGTAAGGAAAACATCAAAAGGCACACAGCAGGCAGGAGACAGGAAAGCCCGGGGGGCAAAAGGAGAGTAACGTCTGAGCAGTTTGTGATAACAACAACTGATGCACTGCACTGAGAGCAAAGATTATGGATAAAAACACATCAAAGTTGGATCCTTTCAGAATGGAGGAGCACTTCTGTGTTAAATGGGGGTAGGGCAAGAGAGAGGTTTAGTGGGGGGAAGGTCTGTCAAATCATCTTTACCTAATGCTGCCAATTCAATGGCACATCCCGGAAAAGATAAGAAAAAAGATGTATTTGAATATTTGAATGACAAAAAAAAGTCAGGATTCAACTTGGAAGGCAACGTGGCAGCCCTATCAAAACTAAAAGACAAAAAGTAAATAATGCAGTAAATCCAAGAAGACTCACAACTGCCAGATGCTGGATTTCTTTTTTTCTGTGATAGTTGGATTTTCCCTTGAAGCCCTAAAGAAGAGAAGACGACAATCTTTAACAACCTTTAGTTTATGTGTCCGGATATGTTGATTTTTTTTAGTTGTGCAACACAAAGTTTTAACCGACAGTAACTTTAACTCTAACAAAACGTCAGATGCACTTTGCTCCATCCGTCCACCACTCATTGCTTCTTCACCTGATCATCTCAGTCCACCGCACAGCTTCCTGCAGCTCCATCAGTCGCTCTTTGTACTGGTTCCTCTCCATCAGCACTCGGGCCATCTCCACTCTGGTGAAACGCTTCTTCTGAGCCGTAGGTAAATCACTCTGTACCGGCACACAATTAAACCCAAACATGACCACACAGAAATGCATAAGTTCTTCAGGAATGAGCCACACAACAGACACAGGATACAGGACTCACCTCTTCTTCTTCGTTAGCTTTATGTTTTGCTTCCTCAATCTCCAGTCGTACTCTGGAAAATATAAGTTTTTACACAAATGTCTATAGGAAATGGGCTTAGCCAGAGTTTCTGCTTGGTGAGATACCATTAGGCACTCACCAAGCAGAAACTCTGGCTACTTAGCTCCAATAGCACAGTAGTAAAGTGTGTCAGAGAGGATTTATACTTTGTGACCGTCAGTGAATTACCTGCAGCAGCGTGCTTCATCGTCCTTGTGACTAAAGACAGAAACTAAACGTCACAGATTCCTCTCATAGCTCTTACTTTTTGAGTTCCTCCTCCAGCTCTTTGTTCTTTTCCTCCAGCTTGGATTTTGCCTGCAGCAAAGCTTCTAGATCTCCCTCCAACATCTCCTTCTCACTTGTCAGTTCGTCGACTTTCTGAATCAAGTCTTTATTCACCACATTCAAGGCATTCCTGGAAAGACATTTTAGTACATTTGTTTTTTAATCTCTGCTTTCAAGACAAAGTGCAGCTTAAACAAAGGAACAGGGGTTCAGTGATTCTAAAACTTAGATTGAAATCGTGAATTTCAAATGTCAGTAATATAGTGTTACATGTCCCGATACCAATCAGGATAGAGTGATCCAAAAACAAAAAAACTGTTCTTAACGATACAGTGTGTAAAATTTCGCCCATAGATGTCAGTGGGTTGCAGTCAACTGAATTCTGTTTTCTTACTCATCCCAATTGAAGTGCATAATCCTAGCTAAGACAGCTACTGTAGGGCAGACATGTTTTAGTCAGCTAAGAGAGATCAAAAACATTAAATCTAGGTTGTATCCCATAATAGCCGTGGCCTGCCAGCCTGTTTCTATTACTGTTTGTGTAAAAAAAAAAAATCCTATTGAGTAGTTATTTTTTAAAATATATTTGAATTTTATCAACACTTAACAATAAATTAGGAAATTAAAAAGTGGATATGTGTTGGTAAATACTTAGCTATTCTACGCTTTTACGCCCGAGTCACCTAAAAAACTTTGGCCAACAATAATCTATCGTCGGTGTACTCTGATAGCAAAGTGACTTTTGGACCTTTTTGCTATTTTGGGTAGGCTGTCAGTCCACCGTTACCTTGTTAGCCTCTGTTAGCAGCTGTTAGAATCTGTTAGCCTCTGTTAGAATCTGCTAGAATCTGTTAGCTGTTGTTAGAATCTGTTAGAATCTGTTAGTCTCTGTTAGCGGCTGTTAGAATCTGTTAGTTAGTGCTGTTAGTCAGCGTTAGTGAAAAATCCCTAAACGAGATCTAAAGTTAACTCTCATACAATGTGAGAATGTAATCAGACTGTTTATCAAAGGAAGTGTTTATTAAGCCTAATATTATCTGACATAATGATAGCTTATAAACAGCTGCTGCTCTTCCAGAGAAGAGAGAGTGTAATCTGCTGACAGTAATAATATAGGAAATAAACAGACATGCGCATTTTCATGTGTTAGAGCTCTGACTTCAGTTCATGACTCTTTGTATCTTGCGTGTGAATGTGCAGACAAATTAAAATTTGACTCCATGGCACTCGAACACCTAAGAGTTCTCCTTCACCTTTGGCTTTGCTTGTGGCTGGTCTCTAGCAACATACACAACTCAGCGATTAGGCGTAATGGAGAAGTCCATTTCAGCCATTGTATTCAAGATGGTGGGGGAACACGGTGACTTCTAAAAACTGGCATTCACTTCTATGTATTGTTTAAGGCTTAATTCTAGGTTATGAGAATACATCAATATGTTGGACGACATCATTAGACACTAATCAATGTATGTTTGTGGGTGCAATATTTTCAACATTGCTTTTTTCCCCTTAATAATCTCCAATAAAAAAACAAAAACATTAAAAAAAACTAAACCGAATCAAACCAAATTAAGAGAGAGTCATTACACCCCTACTAAGGATGAAGAAGTGGATATTAAATTCTACTTACTTAGTCTCAAGCAGTTGTGAATTCTCCATAATTAGATTTTCAACTTCCCGGCCCATTCCTGAACAGAATTAAAGAAAAACATTATAATTTTATCACTTAACAAAACTGAATTGAACACAAACTGGATCTGTCATTACTTAAACACTACATATAAAGAAGTACACTATTCACACTAAGAATAAATCCAACCAGGCATGACGTTGGACATGAAATATCTCCTAGCGAGATATTTGTTACTGTAGGTCTCACAGCACATGAAACTACCGCAACGTACAAACCCACAGCACAACATGTCACATGACAGACATGAGAAGAATGGAAAGAGTGGGTGAGGTCTTACCAATCAAACTAAGGTCTGAGAATACCATGCAATCCAAGCCAGGCGGAAAAAGAATAAGGAAGAGAGAGAGAGAGAGAGAAATGCGGATATAGTTTGAGACAGTGAAATGACCAAAATGATGAAGGAGCCAGAGCTAAATGTGTAGCTGCTGACTCCACAAGCAAAAAGGAGGAGATGCTGGCAAATCTCTAAAGATAAGATACATTTGACATTTTCGGCACTCAAGAGAAGAAAAGTACAAGAGCAAAAAAAATAAATGAAAAAATAAAAGCTGTAAAAAGATCAATTAGGCCAAAAAAGGAAGCACTACACTCCATCATTCATGCACCAAAATCCTTTTGAAATAGTAGGCAGATGAAAATATATTAATGTACCCTAATATAAGACGCAGTGAAGAAGAACCTTTAACAATGGTGGATGTGGAAAGAATGAGTAATGGGTAGAGGTCAAAGGAATATTACAGAAAAATATTTAGCTAAGGAAAGGTTGGAGGTCATACACACCAGAGTACTCCACTTGGATTATGGACAAAAGCCAGAGAATGAGACACGGGAGAGAGAGAGGTGATGTTAACATGGGTAGATGGCTAACACTTTGTACAACAGCTGGACCAAAGCAAGCGGTGTAGCGCCGCAGAAAACAGCTGGTGTTGAAGTTACAATGATTTTAAAGACAGTACAACAACAGCTGCTAGTAAAGTATAGAAGTGGGAATTCAGCAAATCACTTTTACGACCTTTAAGAAAGAAAATAAGCAGTGATTATAAAGAAATATTCAGGCTTGTTACAGACTTATTCAGCATGTATTTCACCTCTGGCTTTTAAGATTTCAATAATTTTTTTAACATATCTGCCACTGAAACAGAAATGTACAGTTTTACATGGTATAACTGTCAAACATCTGTGTGCTTAAGACTGAAAAACATCAGAAATGTAGCTTTTATCTGACCTTTTCTACATAATGCTCTCGCACTAACCAATCCAAGTTTTTTCAGTCACTTTTTCATAAAGTTTCCACTCACCTAAAAGATCGGCTCCTTCATCCACGTCCCCAATGAGCCCGGTGCCTGCAGAGGACAGCTCCTCAAACAGGGAGTCTGTGTTGCGGTCAAATGCCATGTTTTCAATGCCTTTAGTAGGCGTGCTGACAAAAAAAAGAACAATAGGAGGTCATGTTTTTTGCCTGGTGGATCTTTAATTTTATTTTATTTTTAAACTCCCCCAAAAGGTCCTCTTTGTATTACCTGCAGGGTTTGTATCCAATGAGATCCATGTCCAGCTCAGGGGTGGACTCAATGATGTCCTTCACATCTGAGCTGTCCTCATTTTCAGGCAGACCTGCATAACACACAAAGCATAGATGACATATATCAGAAGGAAGGACATGCAAGTATACATCATTGTTTTTGTGGGGGGGGGTTGTTTTGTTTTTGCAAACCTGTAAATAAAAATATAAGAATATGTGACCCTACCTACTGATACGGATCTGGTCCCTGGAGCAGCTTGCACCTCTGTGCTCTTACTGTTCCCATCTTCCCTCTCCATGTCCGAGGCAGTGGTTGACATCGGTGTGGCCGACTTGGAGCCGGTGAAGTCCGATAGCTCATCCTGTAATGAAAAGTGATTCATTTACAACGACAAAGCGATGCCTTAACTGAAGCTGTACCACAATAGAAAATAAATAAACCAAAGATAAATCTGACACAGAAACAGAAGCAGCAAGAGTCCAATTTCTCTCCGCTCTTACATTATGTAGAGAGCATTTATCCCGAAGTAAAAATCCTCAACTATGGAGCTTTTTACCAACTTGTAACATTTTAATAGGGTAAAAAAAAATCACACTTACACCACAGAGATCTGACATGCTATCCTACATGAGATTATATTAGTGAAATTGGAGCTCAACAAAACACAGATAATCACATATAAATGAAATATACTGGAAACACTAAAAGCTGCGAATGGACTGAGGAGAGCTTTCTGGCTGGATGCAAAGAGACAATATGAGCAACACAGAAGTAGCACGCAAACACAACGTCCACGAAACACGACACAGACTGCAGAGGGCTTCAAACAACATTAACTGAACATAAATAAGGACAACAACAGGAGCTACTGCTCTAAACTCTAGTAAACAACACAAATCCACTGAAGATCCAAAAACTAATATTACACAACTACAGCAGCAAGTGACAGATGAAATGTACGTTAATGTAAAATGAGTGATTAGTAATGTTGAAGAGCTACACAAATACAGCAAAAATAAAGTCAAATATATACAACTCATGCATTTTACCCAAAATCAAAAACAAACTGGAGGCCAGATGCAACCAAGCTGCTATTGACTTTTGCACATTAATAATTACACAGCTCCATATGTGCACTTTTATTTTGAAAGATCCCAATGAGGCCTTCAGACATGGTTGCATACAGCACAGCTGGTCTGTGACGTGAGAGTCTACAAATGCACAAAGCGACGTGTTTGAAAAGATGAAACAGCATAGTGGAGCAAACTACAGAAGCCCACACACACGCAAACATAAACTGTGCTGCGCACGGCCAATGCAGGAGCGCTGCTGCTCGTACCAGCCGCCACTCATCCAACTACCTTGCAGTCGTCTGCCAGTGAATTCCCCCAAGTAGAGTCCTGTGCACTCTTACCCTCCCTTTCCTTTGGGGGGTCACCATAGTCCAACTGCTTGGGGGAAGGGGAAGAGTAAGAATGCAGCTCACAAGTGCAAAAGCAGTTCAACAGAAATGCAAACACCTCAAAGTGTGCATGTCTGTGAAGTGAATGGGACAGTTCATACATACAAGTAAGCATGTGTGTGCGTGAGTGCATGTGCATGTGTGTTTATAGCTGTTTATAGATCATCAACAAGCAACAGATGAATCTTTAGTCAAGTCAAGCGTTTATTTTTTTGGAAATCCTACGAGGAGTCAAACGCACTGCAACTTAAGAAAATATCGTCCAATAGAAAAAATGCTGCAGAAGGACACAAAACACAACAGAAGTTGAATGAAGCACAACTGAAGTGTTTCTGGGGACACAGTAATGTAATTGTGTGATTCGTATATTACTACAGATACATGTTCACTATTAGCTGTTAACTGTTAGCTTCTGTTCACTTCTGTCGGTGTTAATTCACAATTTTTGTGAGCTTTCACTGGATTTTTATCTATTTCTGTTTTATTGAACTTCAGTTGTGTTATGTGTGCTTTTGTCATTTTCGCTGTTAGAGTTGGGGTTGTTTTCTTGAAGTGCAGTGCATTTGACCTCTCAGGGCCACCGTACTTTCTGTATAGAATTAAAATAGTTTTTGACTAATGACATGTTTCAAAGCTCAAACAATTTGTGCAGCAAGTCAGAAAGAGTCATAGTAAAACAATTAATTACTTATGAAAAGTACGCAAATATATTTGTATTTTATCATTTCTTTGAAACACATGTCTATATATTGCAGCACTTACATATTACATTACAGTAATATTACATATGAATCATTTTAATTATTTTATTTATTTAGGCGCTCCCCTTGAATGAAGTAAAATGCAGTGACGTAGAAACATAATTATGCCAGTTTCAGAGCTAAGATGAAATGGTTTTACTTAAATGACTAATGTGGAAATTAGATCATGGCCGGCACATGCAGGTCATTAACCTGTCGTTTGCTTTTCGCTCACCTCTGCAGCACCTCGCGCTCCCATAAATAAACATGACATCTCTGCTGAACTCTGACGCCATGTTTGCATATCAAAGACACTCATGTTCAAAAGGCCATGGCTTAACAATAACCGCCCTGTAGCTCTGATTACATAAGGCCCCATCACAATCCAGCCAGCCTCATTTTTCCTCCCCCTCTCAGTGACTGCCATACAGCGGCATCATTCCCATCATGCACTGCGCCGCAGAGCTAGTGTCCCAGTTTTAACAAAAACACAGCAGTGCGATGTAATAACATTGTCACCCTGCAGGTTCTGACTGCCACAGACACAATCACCGCTGACATGCCCATCAAGTACTCAAAACAGTGACTTTAATCAAAGCTGGAAGCAGATATTAAAGAGCATCAACACCATACTAATGTGAATATATATTAAAAAAAATCTTTTTGTTTCCTCATTTGAAACATGAGTTAAATGAACTGTAAATACTGAATTAAATAACACATAAAAATAAGTCAGTTGTACCTACATCCTAAAGAAAACGTTTATAAATATTCATGTGACACATTTAATGATCTCCTCTGATTGCTACACCGGGGGAAGTCTGCATATTCATCAATGGCTAAAGAAGAGTCTAGAAACAGAGGGCGCCTTGTCAGATGCCTGCATAAAAAACGCATAAGCACACCCGAGCCTTATCAAAGGCTCTCTATTTATAAATGGACCCGAAGCTTAAAAACTCTATTCTATCTTCTATTTTCGACCTCTGGCAAAACCACCAGAAACAGGAAATCCAATTAGAGCAATCATATCATTCTCCATAATGCAAGTGGTTTTTTTAAATTATACAGCTAGAGCACTAATTAAATAATCAATAATTAATTTTCAATTCGAATCAAGTAATGTCATTATTTAAGATTTTACATTAATCATTTACAGAAAAGAACAAAAAATGCTTAAAACTTGCTTTTCTTTCGTTTAACATGATCTGGACCACAGCATTCAGCTTATTTATGGAAAAGATGCTTTAAGAAGCAGAAAAATTCGGATATGTTGGCCTTTTGCATCCAGACTTCATAGACGAGGCATTAATGTGTCTTCTATACATCGGTTTTTGGGCTGACATAACGTGGCCTGAACCAGACACAGGTTTATTCTCTAAGGATAGATCACAAGGTAGGTACGACCCACACACCCACCTTGAGACTTGTGTTGGAGCGAGGCTGCGATGAGTCAGTGAACCTCCAGCTCTCTGTGCCCAGCGTCTCTGCTCTGGCCTGGGGATCTGGGATGAGCAGGGATGCTCCGCCAGATGATGGGAAGATTCCCAAAGAAAGAGGTCGCTCTCTCCTTGGGAGATTAAAAAAAAAAAATATATATATATATATATATATATATATATATATATATATATATATATATATATATATATATATA
>VUQG01021790.1:0-24355 GCA_015106755.1 Etia nguti | reverse complement strand
GCTTGTATAAAAGCTGCCAACTCTCCCACCCCTGTTTTGTTCTTTCTGCGCCAAAGTCTGTTGTTGTGTAAAATCCTTTTGAGAGTACTTTTGCTGATAGTAACGCCATGTGATTCAGCTAATAACGCAAGGATTTCATCATTTGTGAAGCTACGCTGAAAATACTCAGCAATTTGAACATTCATAACCGGTATCTGTAATATTTGTAGCTGAGGGCTTCAGCTTCCGGGTAACAAGGAAATGACGTCACTCACGCAGATTACTGATTGGCAGCGCTAACTCAGATTTTCAAGAAAGATAACTCGAAATTTTGAAATTTTTAAGGGCGGAAACAGGCTTCCATAGTTTTTATCGTTATTTTTTTTATCGTTTTTATCATTAACTCTTTTTCCCTGGGTCTTTTCCCATGTGTTATGAATAAATCTTTTTTTTTTTTGTAACGGTACTGGTTTTATTTTGTTGTATTTATCCGCGACACCTTAAACGCCAGTCCGTGAAAATACTGTCGGACATAAATCGGTCCGTGGTGCGAAAAAGGTTGGGGACCGCTGATTTAGGGAATGTCAGAGTTCAGGAAATTGTATACAACTGCAAAAGCATGCTTTATAGATTAAAAAAAAAAATCAATTCACATAACTGCATAACATGTAAACGTGAGTTTGTCCTCAATGATGATCTCTGCTCACGTTTTGGGTGAATCGTAATAATCTGCACAGCTGGTCAAAGACGTTGAGGGAAAATGTCCTTCATTTGTGTAAGTTAGAAACATGTAGGATGTTTATGTTGTTCACAAAGACACATCACAAAGGCACACAGAAGAGGAAACATTTGTGTTACACGTTATTCAAAGGGGACCTATTATGCCCAGTTCACTATTTTTCACTTTTATGGTACTAGTGTAGCTTTGCAGGATTGATTGTTCATAATAATCCTTCTTTATCTTATACTGGACCTTAGTGCAACTGATCATTTCATCTGCAGTCTGAAAGAAGTCATTGTTGCCACGTTTAATCAGCATCCTTCAGCTGATTTACTGAAAATAAGGACAAGCATTAAAACGTGCACTGTAAGATCCCTTCGAGGATCTCACCTTTTCTTACTTTTCTTTCTTGCAGTTGTGAAGAAGAATGAGCCCAAGGACATCCGCAACTTTGACTACACGGCTCGCAGCTGGACCGGAAAGTCTCCCAAACAGTTCCTTATCGACTGGGTCCGAAAGAACCTGCCGAAAAGCCCGCCACCTGCTTTTCATAAGGTTGCTTGCGGCAGATACTGGAGATGCAAGTGAGTGTGTCTCCGTGCTTCTATTCTTTGGTTTCACATACTCAGTTGTTTCTAGTGGTACGGTAGGTGGGCTGTTTCATGTATTCCAAGTGATGTCTTTGCCTCAGGGTGCGTGTTCAGAGGCCAGATGACGTTCTGGAAGTTTGTCCCACCATCCTGACAGAAGACGGCATGCAAGCTCAACATCTGGGAGCCACTCTGGCACTCTACAACCTGGTTAAAGGACAGGTAACAGTCACAGCGGACATGATGCAATGGTTTTAGGGGTTTGGCCTGCTACATTTTATTCGTCTTATGTGCGCGCAGTGAATTCTCTCTCCTGTTATTCTCTCACACAGTCGGTGCACCAGCTGCTTCCTCCAACCTACAGAGATGTGTGGCTGGAGTGGAGAGACAGCGAGCAGCAGCAAGAGGAGGAGAGCCGCACTGCTGCCAACAAACCTCGAGACCAGTTTATCTCCCGCCTGCTAACCAGACTCAAACAGCAGCAGAACCAGAGCGAACGGCAGGAGTCTCAGTCCCAAGGGAAGCGTGCATCAAGCGCAGATGGTGATGAAGAGCCAGAAGAATCATGGGAGAATTTGGCCGGTCTCGATATCGAGGAGAGAAGAGAAGAGCAGGCGGACAAGAGTGAGAAAAGAGGCGGGAGGAGGGAGGTAGCTGATCTCGAGGTGGCCAGAGAGCTCTTATTAAAGCTGAAGAAGTCACCGCTTGCCCGCAAACTGCAGGTAAATACGCTTGAACTTTTTCACCTTTGCACTGAATGAAGCCGTGTTATTAAAAGTGCGTCCCACCTTCAAGGCAGAGCGAGAGCAGCTTCCCGTCTTTCAGCACCGACATAGAGTCCTGGAGGCTTTGCAGCGCCACCCTGTGGTGGTGGTGGCTGGTGAGACTGGTAGTGGGAAGAGCACTCAGATTCCTCAATTCCTCCTGGAGGACCTGTTGACCGGGGGAATAGCGGCACAGCCCTGCAACATCGTGGTGACTCAGCCACGCAGAATATCTGCCATGAGTCTGGCGTGCAGAGTCAGCCAGGAGCTGGGCTGTGAGGATGGACCAGGGTCAAAGGTGAAAATGCTTTTTTCCCCTACATGTTTATCACACCATAGCCTGCCTTACTGACCCTGTTTCATCTTGAATTTAGTCGTCATTGTGCGGGTACCAGATCAGGATGGAGAATCAGTCCGGAGACTGGACGCGCCTGCTGTACTGTACCACTGGAGTTCTGCTGAGGAAGCTACAGCACGACCGGCACCTCACCTCTCTCACTCACATCATCGTAGACGAGGTACTTACTTACAGCTATGGATGCATTTCTTCTCACTCTCATTCTTCTTCTTCTCATTCAGTATATTAAACTCCATACCCTCAGGTCCATGAGCGCAGTGTCCAGTCAGACTTCCTGCTAACCATCCTAAAGGGTGTTGTGATGAAGAGATCTGATCTGCAGCTGATCCTCATGAGTGCCACGGTGGACTGTGACAAGTTCTCCAACTACTTCAACCGCTGCCCAGTGATCAGCATTCCTGGCAGGACTTTCCCAGTGGAGGTAAGATAAGGTTTACTAGTTTGTTTTCATTCAGTGTCCAACCGTGGACTGCAGGGTATAAGCACGGGATGATTTTTTTTTTTTTTTTAGGACAGTAAGTTATAAAGTTGTCCTGTTAGCCTGTCCTTCTTGTTATCCTGTTGTCTGTCATTTCTGACCTTAGGCATGACCAGAGTTTCTCTAAACTTTTCAGTCCCACCCACCTGCTGCTCTAAAACTTTTGTTTACAAGGGGGAGCCAATCAGAAGAAAGATAACTTAAGGAAGGAGGAGTTAAATTGGCTTGTTACTGAGGATTAATTGAGGCGCTGCTCCAAGATCCAGGTTTACCAGTTAATGGCTACTGTATGTACTGAATGTAAGGCTACTCTAAATAAAATTATCCATCCATCCATTTTCTTCCACTTATCTGTGGCCGGGTCGCCAGATAAACACCGAGGTATTCCCATGTCACATGTCCTGGGTCTACCCCGGAGCCTTCTCCTGATAGAACATTCCCGGAACATCTCATCCTAATCAGATACCTGAACTACCTCAACTTGCTCCTTTCAATGTTAACGAGTAGCAGTTCTACCCTTGAATGAGTGAACTCCTCACCCTAAATCTAAGGGAGAAGCCAGCCACCCTTTGTAGAAAGCCTCAAATTATGGAACTGCAAATATCGCTTAGTCTGCTCTGGTTGTTTTTGAATGTGAATATCAGGGATGACCTGTATTTGTTTCTGGCCACCATGATTGAAACTAGGGAGCAAGGATAAGGCCAAGAACTTAAATGTTTTCAACAATGTGTGTGTCTTTGTTTATTCGTTCAGGTGTTTCATTTGGAGGACATAGTGGAGCAGACGGGATACGTCTTAGAAAAGGACTCGGAGTACAGCCAGAAAATTCTTGAAGAAGAAGAGGAAGTGACGATCTCTGTCACACAAAAAGGTGGCAAGACTTTGCAGCACCAGGTAATGTCGGCTCTCCTTACCAGTCCCTGTGCCTCACCAGGACTCTGAAACCAGAGTGGACTGTCACTGTCCTGTAAATTATTCCTAAATATGAGTTCATCAGTGTGCTCCTCGTTGTTCCAGGAACTGATAGTGAGGGACTCGTCCTCGGGCTGGGACCTGGGTCCTGACCTCGACCACTTCAGCAGCAGGACCCGACATGTGCTGCAGTATATGAACCCTAATAAGATCAACATGGACTTGCTTGTTGACCTCATAGACTACCTAGGTACACAAACTGGCAGCATTTATCACAGATTCATTCATGTTCTCTATATTAAATATGAAATATCATTTTTTCTGTTTGTTTGTTTATTTGTCTTGTTTTGCTGTTGGTGCCCCTGCCAGACAAAGCTCCGCAGTTTGTGGATGTGGATGGAGCCATTCTCGTGTTCCTGCCAGGTTTGGCTCATATCCAGCAACTGTTCGACCTGCTGTCCTCAGACAAGAGGTTTCGGGATAAAACCAGGTGGCGTGCACGCACTGATCAGTAATCCAAAAGAAGTGACACAAACTTTTCCCCCTGTCTGACTGTCACGTTTGTCTGTCTTGAAGGTACCGGATTGTTGCTCTACACTCGACCCTCTCATCGAAGGATCAGGCCGCTGCCTTTAAAGTGCCCCCTAGTGGGGTTAGAAAGGTACTTCAAAATGTTCTACAATCATAGAAGCAATCAGGGAAATATTACGCAATTTGTATATCGCATCATAACTGATCCTTCCATGTGTTAAACAGAACAAAAATTGTGTCTCTGCTTTGCGTCACTTTTAGATTGTGTTGTCGACTAACATTGCTGAGACAGGTGTGACGATTCCTGATGTTGTGTTCGTCATCGACACTGGGAAGACCAAAGAAAATAAGTAAGACCTCAAGAACGGCAACAGAATCTGTTCAGTATGTCCAATTCCACAAAAGTTCGGACATCGTGCAAAATGTAAAAAAAAAAACCCAAAAAGAATGTAATGATTTACAAATCTCATAAAGCCAAATTGTATTCACAATAGAACAGAGTAAACAAATCAGATGTTTAAACTGGAGAAATGTACCAACATTTGAAATCTTTTATATGGTCAGTTATGAATAAAACATGGATTTATGAGATTTGCAGATCCTTGAATTCAGTTTTTTATTTAAATTTTTGGAGTTTAGTTGTCTTTTTATTATCTCCTACTTGTCTGTGTCCATAAAGAGTGTGCAACAAGTGGGAAGACTAATAAAGATATTGGACAGTTTTTGACCACATGGTGGCGCTAGATAACAAACTAGGAATTCACCCCAAATCTCTCAACCAGATTTTATTGTATTGTGTCATTTAGGAACTTTTAGGAAAAGATGCCGCAAACATGAGTAACAAGTACCTGCTTGTGTTTTACATGCATAGAGATAACTAACTCCACTCTGCCATCATCTTTCAGGTATCACGAGAGCAGCCAGATGAGTTCCCTGGTGGAAACGTTTATTTCCAAAGCCAGCGCCCTCCAGAGGCAGGGAAGAGCAGGCCGTGTCAGAAATGGCTTCTGCTTCAGGCTTTATCCAAAATACAGGTATGTGGCTCTTCGTCCACTCATGCAGAGAGCTGGATGGAACCAAGTCCAGAAAGCAAGAAATCAAAAGAATGCAGTCATCAGAAAAGACAGTAAGCAAAACTATATTCCTGTTTTAAGTCGTGTGGTAATTTGTTGTGCTCTTTTTATTTTTTTTAAACACCCTCCTGAATTCAGGTTTGATGTCTTCATGGATTACTCCATTCCAGAGATTCTGCGGGTCCCGCTTGAGGAGCTTTGTCTCCATATCATGGTATCTAAACTGTTCTGATTCACACAGAAACAAAAATTCCCACACGGGGAAAACGCTTGACTCCTCTTCCTCCTGCCTGGTAGAAATGTCAGTACGGCTCCCCGGAGGACTTTCTGAGCCGCGCCCTGGATGCTCCTCAGCCCCAGTCGGTCAGCAATGCTGTAAACCTGTTGAGGAAGATCGGAGCGTGTCACCCTGATGATCACATCCTCACCCCTCTTGGACACCATTTGGCAAGCCTGCCTGTCAACGTGAAGATCGGCAAGATGCTCATTTACGGAGCCATCCTCGGCTGCCTGGAGCCAATAGTAAGTCTAACTGTGCTGTGTGGTTGTTTCCAAACAAGTGAGGGTAACATCTTGTTTTGTTTCATATCTTCATATCAACTGATATTAACCAGAGGTTTGTTTCAGGCAACGATCGCGGCAGCCATCACAGAGAAGTCTCCTTTCTTCACACCAATAAATAGAAAAGAAGAAGCTAACCTGGCCAAAGCTGCACTGGCAATAGCCAACTCCGATCACCTGACCATCTACAACGCATACCTGGGGTATGAACCAGTCTGCAGATTTTAAAAAGGCTTGGGTTGACTAATTTCATTAGAGGAAATGTTCGCAAATCTAAACGATTTTTTCCCTTTCCTTCCTTTGACAGTAACGTTAGATATGTATCATTTTTGATTTCTTTGTGGTTGTGAATAATCAGGAGACATTCTACATCTATTAAAAGAGCAGCCTGAAAAGAAGCCAGGAAGCCCATTATGATAAAAGTCAGGACATTCAGAGAGGCTACTTGTTACTTACTTGTGTCCATCATCCTACTTTCAGGTGGAAGAACTCAAAGACTGATGGCCTGAGAGGAGAAATGTCCTACTGTAGGAAACATTTTCTTAATCGAACGGCTCTCATTACAATAGAGGTAAAGAGTCGTGTCCGCTGCACGTTCATTGCTTAATTTTTTAACTAGGACTAGTTTTTCTTCTTCTGTCTAATTCCATGTCGCTGACTCCATCTTCTCTGCAGGATGTGAAGCACGAGCTGATGAAGATGATGGAGCAGGTGGGTTTCTGGTCATCTCGCTCCTCGTCCTCCTCCAGCTTAAAGCCGCAGGCGGCCTCTGTATCCAAGCAGCAGATCTCTGTCCTGAATGCTGTGCTGACTGCTGGACTCTATGACAACGTGGCCCGGGTTTTATGTACCCCTTCTGTGGATGTGCTTGAGCGCGTGGCCTGCACAGTGGAGACGCCTCAGGGCAAGGCTCAGGTCCACTTTTCCTCTGTTAACCGCAACCTGCAGATGCACGGCTGGCTGCTGTACCAGGAGAAGGTATGGATGAAGAGTGTGTGAGTGTGCAAGCGTGTGTGAAGTCCTTATCGGTAATTTACACTTGTGTTAAAAACATGTTTTTTGTCCACAGGTGAAATACACTAAGATCTACCTGCGAGACACCACTCTGATTTCTCCTTTCCCCATGCTGCTGTTTGGAGGCGACATTGATGTTCAGCACAGAGAGAGGCTCATCACCTTGGATGGATGGATTCATTTCCAGGTCAGAGGTCACGGGGATTACTTTAGGATTAGTTTAATATAGCTTCCATTTGAGGCAATTTGAGTAGAGTGAACTCGTTGTCATGTTCAAGAAACCAGTTTGAGATGATTTGAGTTTTGTGACATGACATGTTCAACAGAAGATGGTACACTGTGGTCATAAAGGGATGGACACGATCAGCAACAATGCTCTGTATCTTTTGTCCACTTTTGGTGAGATCGTGTAAACTGTAGCCTCAGTTTGTTGTCCTTAACTGACAGGTGTGGTCTTCTGCTCCTGCAGCCCAGAAGTTTAGATGAGCAGATTCAGAAATCTCAAACAAGCCCCTTTAGCACTAACGACCACGCCAAGTCACTTTAATCAAATTTCTTCCTCATTCTGATGCTGAGTTTGAACTTTAGCAGGTAGCCTGCATGCCTAAATGCACTGAGTTACTATCATGTGAATGGCTGATCAGATATTATCATAAGAACAGTTGAACCTGTGTACCTAATAACAGTGAGGATTATTGTATAGGTGTTTGTGTTTTTAAATTGCTCTTACTGAAAAGTGCTGCAGCATTAAACTCTCCTTGTTTCATTCTCTTTAAAAGGCTCCTGTGCGGATCGGTGTGATCTTCAAACATTTGAGAAGGTTGATGGACTCTTTGCTTGAAAGGAAGCTGGAGAACCCAAGGATGAATTTGGAGGGTAAACCGACACATCCTATCAACAAAAACTGTCTTTGTCGCCACATAATGTACATAACACATAGGAAATGAGTCCTTATACTGAGATACAGACAAGTGTATTGTTGAGTTTTGTCTTTTAATTTTATTTTTCTTCACATATTGGAAATGAAATTACACTAGCAGTCACTAAAATTGTGCCCAAGCTGTTCTGGAAACATTTAATTGTTTAATCGCTTATCCGAGATGCATACAGACAGATCTAACTCCGTGTTCTTGATGTAGGTGAGGCGACAATCCGGATAATTCTGGATCTGATCAAGTCAGAGTATGCTGCGTAACATCAAACCAACTGTGGATCTGAACCCCACTTCAGTATGCAGAATAAACACCGTTACAACGCGTAGCAGCCAGTGGACAGAGGAATTGACCCTTCCAAGGAACTCTTAACTCACATTGAGGAGGACTGTACAATTTGAGATGCATAAAGTCATGCTGAAATGTATGAAAAAAGCAAACAGGATTAGAAATAAAATAAAGCAGATTTGTTTTATATTTGAAATGGTTATTTGTTCATGGATGATGATCATGATGAAATATTTTATCCTAACATATAACCTGTTCTGATCCACAGGGATCAGAAAGAGCCTCAATTTACGGTGCTTGGAATGGTCTTGAGCCACCTCTCATTTCTTTAGTTGAATCTACAAAAAATGCCAATGAAAACACAGATTAACAGGCATAAAATAGTATTTTTGAACCCAAAGAGCTATTTGCCGAAAACTTGGCATATCTGGCATATATAGAAAACTGTACAAATGAGGAAAAAGTAGTTGCAGGTGTAAAAACTATCTACAGCAGACTGACAGTATCTGAGAGTCATGCCCTTAAAATATGACGAGATCCAAAGAGCTGACACAGGAGACAAGAAAGGGATCTGGCGCTTCAAATGATTTATCTACTGTTTGCCAAAGCCTCATCAGAAATGGTCTCGGTCGCTGTCAAGAAGTCATTCTTAAAGAAGGGAATGGGGAGAAAAGGCTGAGGTGTGCCAAACTGCACAAAAACTTGACTCAATATCAGAGAGGAGCCTACAACCACTCACAGTCGAGGGTCTGTCATCATTGGAGCTGTTAACGATGGTTCTTGCAAAAACTGACAGGATTAAAAATCTAGAAAAGTACAGTTAGATTTCAGTAAATAACGCAATACTACCAATAATGGTAGTAACCCAATAATGGCTTCATCTCTTAGCATGACAAACACAAACAGGTGATCCTAAACACACTGCCACTGAAGTAAAAGCATGCCTGGATATAAAAATTCCCACTAACAGTCATGGATTGGCCTCCCCGGAGCCTGTATCTCAACATTACTGAAGCAGTGTGGGATCATCTTGAGAGCGAACAGAACAAAAGGCAGTGAACATTTAAAGAAGAGCTTTGAATGTCCTTCAAGAAGCCTGGAGAACTATTCCTGAAGACTACTTAAAGAAATTAGGAGCAATTTTGACTAAAAGAGTTCAGGCTTGTTGAAGAATAAAGGTGATTATACTATTGACTTTCAAACTCATTAGAATTGTACACTTTATTTCCATGTTTGTTTGTTTACCTTTTAAATATAAAGGAATGAGGGGTGTCTGAAGACTTTCACACAGTATTGTAAAAACACTGTTTAATGAATTAAACTGACTAAAGAAGTGCGGTGAAGAACAATGTTTTTAACAAAAACCAACACCAGATGGGTCGCAGAATCAAATGCCATGTATTTACTTTTCGCTACAAATTAGAAGTTGTTAATATCGGTAGAAGAAAAAAAAAAAACCACAGTGAAACTCTTACAATCCTCCTCCAATATTCAGAAATATATTATAAATCATCATCACACACATTTTAATTACAGGAATGTTGGTTCAGAGCTTAAAACCCTGAAAAAGTCTTGAAAAAGTGTTGGGTGCAGGTTCCACTTGAGTAGGGTGTGTCTACTGAGAGCGCGCATGAGGCTTTCTCGTATACCTGTCAGCTGATGCGACACTTTCATACTTAAGGGGAAATGAAAGCTAGATTACACAGTATCTTATTGTATTTAAAATATGAATAGACTATTTTTTTATTTTTAAATAATTAAAAGCAAAGTGTGACACAGTTATGTAGAAGAAAGAACCTTGCATGACACAGACATATTAAAAGGCTCTGTGTCAGGACAATGAGCCCCTACATTTATACAGGAATTCAAAACTACAGCTGTAGATGTTTATCACTAACGTACTGCAAAAGCATTGCCATTTGAGTCTGTTCTCATTTTAACAACACAATCAAGCGCTTAAAAATAAAATGTTCACTAGTACTTAAACCTGAAACTCTATGTGCATTTATGACACAAATTTTAATCTCTGGTATGACCTTCTTTTTACAGGAAATCATAAAAGAGGAAGTGAGGAGAAGTACAAAGTAACCCTGAGGTTTGACACAAAGAACAGTCCACAGTGTGTGCAGTAATTCCTCCAGCAGATATGTGTGCTAGTACTGGATAACACTGTAGCCTGTGTCCTCCACTGTTGAGTAGTGCAAATCATCTGCAATAAAAGCAAACATTAAAAAAAGAAAAGTTTAAGTGTAAAAAGCAGAAGCATGGAACAAATGTATGTACCAAATATTCAATTGTTACAACACTGATATGTAAATCTGATCATTTTCAGTAAAGTTTACCAGGTTTGTTAAACATTCACAAATACATAAAATGCAAATAGAGTATGCTTGGAAAATACCAGGATGTGTTACTGGTTCTGGTTGATAACCAGTATGATTTCCTGGTTATTATGACCCACAGTTCTCTGTGTGGAAGCTACACAACAGCAACAACAATGAGGTCAAAGTTCTAATTTCAATGTTGACTAAGCACGCTCTACTTGAATTAAAATGTGAGTTGGAATGCAGGCTTGGCCCTACGTTTACGCTAAACTAAAGTGGATGTCTAAACTGGCAGGTTTGGTACTTTGATGTAAACGCTGTGGCCAGGGGAGCTGTCGTGCTGCCCGATTAACACTGCAGCAGGTAAATTGTGCCTAAAATGTGACCACATTTAGGTATTTCAAAATAAAAACCCTAAAAATTCACTATGCAGGCCTCAAATTTTTAGGGATGTAGATGTGGTCGAGACAACCGACTGTGTGCTTAATAAAACAAGACCTTTCAATGGGCTTTTAACTATTTAAAAATGTTTTTATTATGCTTGTAAAAATAACCGACGATGCAATTTTCATTATGCCCCCAGAAACTCAACCACTACAACTTGCAACAGTTTGGAAAACTGGTTAACAATTTTAAAAATTGTCAAAATTTCTGAATGTTTGCTTGTACTCCAATTTCTGTGCCTGTATTCTCTGAATTTAAGTTTGGCTGTGATCACACAAAAAGAACAACATTTGGATATTTTATATTAAATATTTGTTGGCTGGAGCTTGGAGTACTTTCAGTCACTGAAACAAATCAATGTACATAGGCTCATATGTTAAGGAGTGAACCTGGGACTTTTGGGTCTCTGGAGAGTAGATTACTTTGAGGGTTGGTAGTCTACTTTGACAGTGCACTGTATTTAGATACAAACAAAGAAAACATACCATTACTGTTCTGTGTTGGCAGAGGTAATGGTCCCCTCCTGCAAATTCACAAAACAAAGCAAAGAATCAGAGGTGTCCCAACAATGCTCTGCACATGTGGCAATACAGGTTTTAGAGTGGGGGAGATAATTATTTGATCCCCTGCTGAATTTGCAAGTTTGCTCACTTTCAAAGAAATTAAAAGTTTCTCATTTTTATGGTAGTTTCATTTTATGGAGAGACACAGAATATCAACCAAAAAGCCAAAAAAACCTCACTGTGTGTCAATGTGGCATACAGATTACAACCAAGCAACCAACCAATCAGTCAACTACAGATAATCCTGATCTCAACTGGTTATGTGTATAAAGCACACCTGTCCTCAGAATCAGTTTGTTCCATTCAACCACTCCACCACCATGGCCAAGACCAAAGATCTGCCAAAGGACATCAGGGACAAGATTGTAGACCTGCACAAGGCTGGAATGGGCTACAAAACCAACAGCAAGAAGCTTAGTGAGTCGCCCTCGCTCTGAAACTCCATGCAAGATCTTGCCTCATGGGGTGAGGATGATGATGAGAAAGGTGGTGGGTCAGCCCAAGACTGCATGGGAGAATCTTGTTAATGATCTGAAGGCAGTCACCAAGAAAACCATTGGTAACACACTGCACTGTAATGGACTGAGATCTTAAAGTGCAAGGTCTCCCTGTTGGATAGAAACATTATGCTTTGGGCGGTTTTTCTGCTAAGGGTACACAATGACTTCACCTCACTGAGGAGCCAATGGACGCGGCCATGTACCGAAAAATCTTGGACGGGAACCTCCTTCCATCAGCCAGAACACTGAAGGCTATGGATGGGTCTTCCAGCGTGACAATGACCCTAAACTTACTTCCAAGGCAACACAGGAGTGGCTAAAGAAGAAGCACATTAAGGCCATAGAGAGGCCTAACCACCTCAATCCTATAGAAAATCTTTGGAGGAAGCTGAAGCTTTGAGCTGATTTAGATTTAGATTTAGAGAGTTTCTGTAAAACGAAGTGGGTCAAAATCCCTCCCGAGATGTGTGAAAACCTGATGACCAACTACAAGTACTAAGTCATGTTTTGCTTGGGGATCAAATACCTAGCTCACTCAGTGACATACAAATCAATTTATAACTTTTATGTAATGTGTTTTTTTTTCTGGATTTATAGATGATAATCTGTCTCTCTCCATTAAAATTATACTACCACAAATTTTAAGTGAGCAAACAAATTCAGCAGAGGACTTCTCTTCCATACCTGTTGACTGGTGGAGGCATTCGAAAGGGTGGTGCTCCAGTTGGAGATCTCTGACCACTATAGAAGTTCTCATACACAACTGGAACTGTTAGAGAGAAAGATGGAAATTGGTGACATTCTGGCAGCTCATGAGACTGTGCTGTTAGATAAGAAGCTCTTTAAATACAGAGCTGTCGTTGAGTCATACCTGGTGGTTTATCACCAGTCTGTCTGAGGTTTACAAAATGTTCAATATCTTCCTGGATGTCACACTGCTCCAGTGACTTCCTCACTTCCTCATACAGCTATGCGCACATGCAAAAAAAGACAGTAAAACAAGGCCAAAGTTCATACAACTCACACCAAAGATATAAATATAAAGTTGCCCAAGAACTTTAAACCGCAAATGACTGTTTTTCACACATACAGACAGCAATGCAAAACTGACTGTATAAATTTAATATGTCAAATCTCTCAGAATGTGCTCATACAGATACTGAGATTAGCATATCTGTATAAGCAGATACTGCATAATGTCATGCCTTTTACAACAAGGAAGAAATAAGTACATAATAAGTCATTTTAATTGGTAAATTTAAGTAGTGCAGCTGTGTTTACTAAAGTGTGCCTAAATTTGGGGTATTTTAAATACTGCTTAAGTACTGGTGGCTTGTTCAGGGTGTTCCGTCTCTCGCCCTATAATAGCTGGAATACGCTCCAGTGATCCTGAATTGATAAATGAAAGAGAATGGATTGATGGATGGATGGATGGATGGATGGATAAGTCATTTAGTATTGCATAATTTCTTGTTAATTTTGCGGAAAAACAATCAATATTTTTCCATCTTACATTGGAAGATGTATATTGTATTAACCCACTCCGTATTATGGAGTGGGTTAATCTTGCCTAACTTCCAGGTGTTTTACAGGAAAGGAGACACTGCTTTCCTGTACAATCCTTTTGAAAGAAAAGGAGTGTCCGGCCCAAAACGGTTCAGGGAATTACGCCCTTATTCTTGGGTCATATTATAAAGTGTGACCGAGTAGTATAGCTGAAAACAGTTGTTGGCTTCGAGGTTAGTAAAACCAGTGGGCGAAAGCCAAGACAGCAAAGTCACAAGCTGTAGATTTAAAACAATGAGCTAAAAGACGCTAAAGTGGCCTTATGACCAACCTCCCTGATATTTCCCCCCATCTGACCAGTTCTTTATATAAAAATACTGATTATAGCAATCGTGGCAACTGGGAACTTTACCTCGTCACTGGTCACACATTGCTGGGATAACTGGTTGAGGTGAGTCCAGACCGTGTTTCTCAGAAAGTTGATCCGCTCCACTGACTGCTTTTCAAACATCTAAGGGGACAACAAAACAAAATCACTCGGCTCATTTCCATAATGTGTGCTTTTGTTAGAACTTGAAGGTTGCTGTCTCACCTCACAGGCTTTAAAATGCTCCTTTATCCAGTCATCTCTAACCTTTCCCAGTGTAGTGACATTCTGCTGGTATAACCTGTCTGCAAATGGAAGAGAGTATAAAAAGTATAAATGAGCAAACTCAGCGCATTAACTGAGAATATTTAAGCCACGTTCGGCTATGCTTCCAGTTATGTGAGGCTATACGCTGCCACTGTGGTGTAATGCTAAACTTGATCTCTCCATGCCAGCATGGTCACTATGAAGATGTTACCACGTTTAAGTTAAGCACACAGGGGCAATGGAGTGACGTGACCAAGATGTCACCATCATCACAGTGTGTGTGAATGGGTTATTGAAAGGCTCAGTCTTTCCGTCCTGCTGTTGTTTGCTTTCTTACCTGCTTCTTCTGCATTCTGTTTTGCCTGCTGTGCTTTTGCGTAGAGCTGAAACATGACAAAAAAGGAGGAATGACATATTAAAAATGAGAAAAGCCCTCTACTGAAGGTCATACAGACATTATTCCTGTTTCAGTCTGCCACCTTTTTTGTACCAAATGAGCTGATATAATAAACAGAGGAAGTCTGAGGGTCAGAAACCAGTAAACGCTAATGTTTCATTTGCAACCATGTGTTCATCAGTCAGCATCTGGCTTGATAAGTACTGAGGCTTTCTGAAGTACTGTTATATGTTTTGCTGACACCTTTAAAAATGGGCATTAAAAACAACACCTCTAAAACGGAAATAAGCACTCAAGTGGTAAATGGCTGGGACTTAAACGGCTCTTTTCTACCCTGAAGGCTCAAGGCATTTATTTACCACAAGCCACAACTACCCACTCCCACTCACACATGCATTACTTTATTGTACTTTCTGTCTGTTTCACACACAGACTCTTACTCCAATTGATGTCTCCGCGACTCGGTCCGAACTACTTAAAAAATTATAAACCCTCTTCAAATTGTGACCACTGATTTGTATAAGTGAATGTGATAGCAG
Source organism: Etia nguti (assembly GCA_015106755.1). NCBI lineage: Eukaryota > Metazoa > Chordata > Actinopteri > Cichliformes > Cichlidae > Etia > Etia nguti. The sequence continues at coordinate 9,247 of VUQG01021790.1, read as the reverse complement.
AAAATACAAGTACACATATATGTGTAAGAGTTCCAAGAGATTTCAATGTTCAAAGTCCAAAACTGGGGCCAATAAATGATATAATTCCTTTAGCATTTATTCTTTTGTTGTTTTTATATCACATTAAATACTGATGAGTGCGGGTGTCACAGTACCTTTTCCATGTGCTTGGTGTTGTTGGTGTTGGTGTTTCGGTTCACGTTCTGATCCGCTTCTTCTTTGTCTCGACACTTCTGGTCATAAGTCTTCTTTGACTTGAGACAAAACCACAGTCGGCACTTTAAGATGTATTTTGACACTTTGGTGAAAAAAAGAAATTCCCCAAATATATAAATAAAGTCAGTCTATTGACACCATGTCTTTTGGTGCCACCGTCTGTTTATTGTCACAGAGTCTTAGATGACAAGTACTTCTACTTTTGGCAAAGATTTTAATGGTTTTAAATGCTGCCCTGCTCTTCAATTCCCAGACTGGTAAATACAACTTCCCCCACCAAAGAGGAAGAACAGCAAAAGGATAAGAGCGGCGTTTTCGCAACACAATTGAAACTCCTCTTACATGAATCACTAATGGGAGATCTGCTTGGGGCCACGTTGTTTAAATACTTCTGGTTTTCATTTTACTAAACACGGGACAGAACACGAGCTTGGGACTGCAGCTTTCGAAACTTAAAATTTGAAAAAGGAAGTGTTTTTGACTTTTGTTTTGCAGACCAATCAATGCAGCTACTTCACATGACTGAATCCACAAACTAATTATATCAAACTATTGTTTTTGTTATTACAACTAAAAGGAGCGAAAATGCTTTTACAGAAAAGTCATCAATTCTGGTTGGCCTTTGAAGATTTTTATTTTTACTTACATCCATTGTCTTCTTGTACTGTGAGGACCTCTGTTTGTGGAGAGCATCCATTTGTTGTTCTACCTAAAATGACAAAGTTCAGTGTCATCATTAACTTAATGTATTACCTGAATGCCTTCAACATTTCAGTGCATTGCGATGCTGATAAAAACCTTTTTCCTAGCTTCTTTCTGCTTTTCTTTGAAGTCTTCCAGTTTCTTGGCCTCCTCCCTCATGTTTTGGGCCAGTTGTAAATGTGACAGACTCACTTGTTCAGTCTCTGCAGGGCGAAAGTATACTTCAGACTGCAGTCCTCATAGATTTTATAATCAAGGAGTAGGGTAATTAAGGAATCAAGCATGATTAAGGTAAGAAAAAAAAGTGCTTACGTAATTTCAACATGTCCAAGGATCTCTTTAATGTGCTGAAAAAGCAGAAGAAGACATTATTCTACACAATTAATTTTTGGTGTTGGCGCCTTGCAAATACAAATGATGTATCCTGGACCATAATCAATGGTTTATCAAATATGGCATTCCCCAAGGATCCATTTTAGGACCTCTTCTTTTCTCATTATCCATGTCACCCCGTGGCTCTAGCTTTGAGGAAAACAATATTCACTATCACTGTTACATAGATGATACTAGCTGCCTGACACAATTGACAGCTCAATGAAGAACCTCGGTAGTACTTAGAAACACTCATCCACAACTCTATCATGTCTTTTGTAGACTACTGCAACTCTCTTTATATGGGTTTCTCAAGATAACATAAAGATAAGACATCAGTCCTGTTTTAATTCAGTTGACAGGACAATTGAATTGATTCTGAAATACAGGATTTATTTAAATATCTTTTATTCGTTTTTAAAGCCATCTATGGATCGGCTTCACAATATATCACAGATGTTTTTATACATATTATACCTCCAGGTCTTTGAGGTCCTCTTAATAACAACCTGCTCTTTTCTGTTATTACTTTTGTTTTAAACTTGCCATGCAAATAAAATAAACTTGGTGTGGCTAATCTAAATGTATGCATGTCTGTCCAATGCACCCACATAGTCTACTGGTGCATCTTGCTAGCAGAGATGTAGCATTTAGCTGATAATTTAGCATACCATCTTCTTGTCCAAATATAGTTACTTTTGGCTCCAAAAAAGAAGAAGAAGAAGAAGAACAAAAAAAAGCTAAACACAAGGATTTAAAATTTCACAATCTATGGTGCAAACAAGCAAGCAAACCTGAAAGTAAATAAAATATTCACATTTTAAAAGAGGAAGGAAAAGTCTTGTGGAGGTTTTCTAAAGGAATTACTAAGTTAAATGAATGACTTTTAAATACATAATACATGCAATTTGATACCAATCGTAGTTTGTGATATGACTGGTCTTAAAATAGTCTTATGAATTGTGTATTCTGTCTAAAAAGTTATAATTTGTTATTTTTCACTTGCCAAATAAGAATAACATTTTCCTCTACAGAGTTCCTCCTTTTCACCCCCTAAAGTGAAACTGGCCAGCAGGCCTCTGAATCAGCGACATCTTTATTATTTGAATTATAGAAATATGAGTCAGACAGTTCTGTCTGTCTTTAGACAGTTCTGTCCTACTCTAAAAAAAACAACAGCACTTCCTTTGTCTAGAATAGATCAACTGAAATGCTGTAAAATACCTATCAGAACACAATGAAAGTACATCCTGACAACACATCCATTCTGTCTCCTTCTAACTGATCTCAAGGTTGCTGTAAAAAACACATTTCTAAACATTTCGCTAGAGCCCAAACTGCCTGTGGATGAAAAATGCCTTTACTGCAGGTTCAAGTAACTCTTTTAATAGGACATCTTTAAAAGACGAAGTAAATTATGTTGCTAAGTCGTTCCTTCCTATTATTAGTGAGAGCATTCATTAAACAGGAACTAGGCTTGCTAATGAAAGATTGTGGTAGCGGTGGCATATAAAATCTGACTGCATCAACATTAATAACCAAACTGTCAATTTTACAGAAGTCCAAACTTAATTTCGAAATTCAACTTGTGAAACCGACTGAGAACAACAACAAGAACTTTTGGTGAGTAGACTCTTTGTTTTCTTTGACCTTACTTTCTGCACTACACCTGAGTCAGGTACTGTGTCAGTACTGCAGAAACGCACTCATGCATTAGACGGGGTGAGGCTTCCTGTAAATAGAGCAGGCCAAGCACATAATAACAGCATATCAACACAGGTTGATAGGTCGCTTACTTCATCTCACTGTGTCCACACACCTTCTTGGACAAACTAAGGAGATCTTTGGCATACTTCTCTTCAACTGATGCCCTGAAAGAAACAAACAATTGAGAGTGAGGGCAGCGTAAAAGCATACATGCAAAGATTAGGCCAACAAACAGAGCAGCCTGTCAGCCAACAGACTGCATATGAATTTACATGCAAAACCCATCCTAGACATCTCTGAATGGTAATGCTTTCTCACAAATTTACATTTATACATCCCTTAGGCTTCACTATCAGTATTTTTCAGAAGTTATAAATTTACATATTAAATTATTGGTTAACTGATACAAAAAAAAGACAGGACAACATTTACATGTGTGGTGTTATAATTGGAGTCTGTTCTTTCTCTGAAGAGTTTTGTCAGGAACATTAAAGCAACGTTAGAGAGGTAAATGTGAAATTTGTAAATAGGCTCTTTAAACATATAATTAACCGCAATACTGCTAAACACAGTTATATTTTAAAATATCTTGTGTCTTGACAGGAGAATTTATCAATTCTAACATGCATTGTACAATGATAAATATTTAAAAACATACATATAAATATACAACTGCATACAATTTTACTATACTAATATAGTCCATGCTATAGTACTGACGGCTTAAAATTTGCTTAATTTGCTTATTAATGCTAATAGGAGACTTAAAGTAAAATGCAACTCTAACAGATCACAAATATAATTACACAACAACAGATCAAGATATAGTTAACACCATTTACAAAAAAATCATAAAACATGTGACTCAAACAACCTAAACCAGGAAGTTCTCACACTAATTTGACCTGAGTCCTTTGGTGTGGAGGGCAGTCTGTCATGGCTGCTCTTTGGTGTAAAGGTATCTGTGCATTTCTGCAAAAATGACCTGAAGAAATTTTTTTTGCACAACTGAAAGCTGAAGAAATTCTGTTGTTGCAGTTGTCTCCCACAAAACACCTCACTTTGACCATGTTTCATTACTCTACTTTTATTTTGGTAAATCTTACCACAATTATTTTGAAAACCACTGTGGTTTAAAAATGGTAAGTCCCCAGTTACGTTATTGTATAATATCCTCCTTTTTTCATAGCATTAACCTCACTAGGTCACGTTTCTGACTACACACTGGACTTTTCTATGTGTGGGTTGTTTTTTTTGGGTGTGCGTATGTGTGTGTGGGGGAGCACGGACAGATTAATTATTATAAGAGGAAGAGGAATTAATGATTAGATGTGAAAGTTTATACGTCTCCATTATAAAACCTGATGCACCACGTCATTCTTGCTTGACTGGGACTTCATTTCTGCTTGTCTACTGTGATGCAGCAGTGCGCAGAATTAACCTTAGAGAACTTTTAGAAAGTAGAATTTTACTACTTTTCTAGTATTTAATCATATAACTGCAGTAGTGTCCTTTGCACAAATTACAAAATGGTAGGGCGAGTTTGTGTTTCCACTATGTTAAGACACAATGTAAGACACAATAATCCTCACTAATCGAAAATGCATGCTATAACCTTTCTAAAAGTTCCACAAAAGCTTTTGTACTGACTATATAATTAACAATCAAAATTTGTATCTATCTGATTTTTTTTAGATTATAGCCCCTAAAATCTACTTTTTTAGGCAACTTCATTTGCCATATTCCAGTACTGTCCTTAATCTCAAAATGCTGTCCTCCTCCACTGCACTTCTCGTTCTTAGAGTTTATTTTCTTTTCACTCTCTTCATCCTAATTGCATGTCTGCAGCCAAAACTTGCATTACATCTATCTATTTTGCAGTTAGTTACATCCATGGCAACAACTGGCCTGTAACGTAAAGCTTGAACACAGTTTTGCAGACTTTGGTTAGAGCCAAACATCCCATCAGTTTTGCATTATTACATATAAGGATGACGGCATTACCTGGCTTTCATGAAATCCTCCACCTCCTTGCATGTCCTCTTGCCATCATTGAGATACTGAATGATGGCATCGTACCCGACAGTGGAGGTCAGGTCCGAGTTCTGTCAGCAAGATGCGCAGACAGTATTACAGCAGACAGCAGAAAACACACATCCTAACAGAAACAGAGAGCTGCACCTCTGCTACCTCTTCTCCCACACCCAGGTCTTAACTGTACGACAGCCACGCTCTGGCTAAACTTGTTTAAACATCCCTACAGACATAAATGAGCACTGTAGCATCAGAATAATTGACTCTGAGTGTAATTAATGTTTGGAACTAGGCATCTCTGTAATTTAGTTAAGGTGAGGGCAACAGCTTGTAATCAACTTACCAGACTTTCTATTGGTTTAAAATACACCATATGAGGCCATACTTAGACAATGCAAAAATCCTGTAGTGAAATTTAACTACATATATTTGCTTATGTTGCATAGAAGCAAGGTTTTTGGTACTCTCAGTATTTTCATTCAATCTGCTGCTTTATGAAGTTTACTCTTTACTCCACCGAAGGAAATGACATTTACTATTTACAATGCAGAGAGAGAAACGTGTGATCTGATTAACACAGGTCAGGTTACACATGAATACATTACCAAAAGCCCCCCAACAGTTCATATCAAGTGTTTTTAATAGCTTAGTTTTGATGCTCCTGTTTCCATACTATTTTACAAAAGTTAGATCCCTCAGGATTCCCGTTTCTAATAATTAATACAATACAAAAATACAGTTTTTAACTAAACCATCTGAAGCTGAATCAAAAAATAAAATGTTTCTAATTCCAATCAAGACTGCATAGAAAGACAAACACAATAAAATTAATCACATCCTCTTTATGCTTCAGTCTGAGTACGCTTTTTTTTTCTTAACCAAAAGTTATAATCACACGAATAAATGAAACAAAAAACCTCACCCAGAAGAAATCCTTAAAATGAAGGTTCTTCATGATGTCAGTGGAGCAGGCAGCAGACAGGCGCTTTATCGCAAACACTCTGACCATGTAAGAGAAAGTGCCGACTGTCAGGCGAGAGCTGCACGAAGCCCGTCAAAGTGTCTCACGCGCAGTCACGTGACAGCTGGAGCGCCAAAAGCTTTATCGGATTATTGCGCTGAGCTTGGTTTTGCCACCATCTAATGGCTGACGGGCGTACTTACAGAGTTTACAGTTGGTATAACACTGGTCAGATGATAGATAATAATAATAATAATAAGAGATATTAAGAAGAAGAAAATACAATAGGATGTAAAAAGTTCATTTGAGGGGGACGATCCCTAACAACAAATAAAACAAAAGTAGTACACTGTAAGAAAACATGTGAAATCCTAATCTGTAACGTAATCGGCAAATAAAGCTGTTAAATAAACAATGTAGACAAACAGGAAAACCTTACAGTACTATAATATCAGCAGTAGCACAGTAATGGAACAAGTGTCCTTGAACCTTAAACTGCTGAAGATCCAAAATAGCCCATGTTAATGAACAACCTCTTCAGCATCATGGACAATCCATCATTGTCCCAATGTGCAGGACTGAACTATCCCATTAGATCCTTTCTATCTGTGGCTATTACACTGTGTAACTCCTAAATAACCAGATAGGATTCATATTTAAGTTTAGATTTTATTTCATTGGTTTTATCTTTATCGTGGTTTTTGTAGCTGGGCTTTATTCTGTTCTTGTTTCTGTTTCTGTCTCTATTTATATTTTTATTGCACTGAGCACATTAAAGGCACAAGAGTTCTTATCTTTCTACATGTGCATGTGGAGTATAGCATGGGTCATCAGGCATAAAAGACAATATCCTGACTGTTTTTTTGTTTTTGTTTTTTTCAAAAGATGTAATTATTTATTGTTATCTAGTATATTAATATTTCTTTGGTCTATCAGTGCAAGAATAAAGGAATAAAGGGAAAATAAAATGCCCATCACAGGGTGGCGTATTCACTTTGTTTCGTATAACTAACAGTCAACAACCAAAGGAACTTCAGTTATTAATTAATATCACTTAGTAAGTTAATCAGTTAGCTGAGTTGGCTCTAGTTTTACTTTTCAAAGGTTTTAAGGCTGTACTGGTCATAGGTAACTATATATACTGTAGTGATACACAACTCTAGTTGATCATTTTCTTTTTAAGCTACGTTGTACTTCAGGTCCACGACAGCAGAGGGCAACATTTCACTTTTACACAGCTGCAGTTACTGTTTACTTTGCACCTGGTCACAACATACGGGTGGGTGAGCCTCTCCTCCTTCTTTCAGAATACTTCTGAATATCTGACGATAGTAACTGAAGCAGACTTTTACTGCAGTGTTCAGACGAGTCTCAGTATATGAGCTATGATGTCCTATTTCTCATAAATTTTAAAACATGCCACTTCAGAATTTCTCCATCACCTGTCAGTCAGTATAGTTTGGGCATTTGTGTCACTTATTCATACAAGCACGTGCTTTAATATTAATGTGACACATGCATGTCTATAATGTTTATCTAGAACAGGAATTAACCCTAAATTAGACAGATAAAAACAAAAAGGAGGGGGCGTATCTTCACTCAAGTTTCTGTATTATTCCAGTTGAAACTGATGTTTTGGATGTCCTGATTTACCAGTAAATTAATTTCCAGTGTGGGCACTCATGGAACAGCATTCCAGTAGAACCAGTAGAACCAGTGCCACACGGATTTTCGATTTGTGCCCTGTAACACATTAGAAATCAGGCATGGGCTGCTGTGGGTTTAGGTTAACTTATCTCAGGGTAAGTTGGCCTACCTTAAACCCTACCCCGGTTTTGTTCCAGCTGACCTTAGATGTACCGAGAATCCATTCACATGTTTTTGCTGTCTCACAAACTGACCATACAAATAAAATACATTTTAATAATAATCTAATAAATCAAAATTTTATTCTTAATTTAAAACATTTTTTACTTCAACCAGCTACACATGAATGCTACAGTTACAATATTATTGCTAATATATAATATATAATAGGGAACAAGACTGTTTAATATTTACATATAAATATATGCATACCTTTAGGTAAGTAAATTTCTTAAGTATTTTTACATTTAATGATCTAAATTTACTTCAACACAGATGGCATGAACGGCGTATTTAAAGAACAGCTTGATTATTAATGTCACATCTGTGTACTCTTCATTTTTCAGTATTTACACAAATAAAGGTCAAAGCCTGTCAGGGTTTTTTTTGTTCACACAATCTACCACAAGCACCAAGTTCAAACCTACCCGTGAAAGCCCAAAAAAAGCCAACGTGTTTTCCAATTTATTTATTTATTTCCACCAAAGCAATGTCACTCACACACGCCCCAACCATAAAGTGGAAAATTAATGGGGTGATTTCCTCTCAGAGACGTTGCACAACAACAAAAACTGTCATACGAAAGTTCACAAGACTACACAAGAGAGAAACCACGATAAGCATATTGATTTACATTCAAAACATATACTTGTACCTTAAGGACCCAGTAATAAAAGAAAACCCTGGAGACCAATACATTTTACAATGCTGTTATCAGCAACAATGACACACCTGCTGTAACCATGTGACCACTTAGTTCTGTGGACAACTAGCAGCGTGTGTGAAATGTGCAGTGGTGCCACTCAGATTTGCCCCCTTTAGGTACGTTTACTGTAGTACGACAGTTGTAGTAGTAGTACAGTAATTAAAATATAAAGACATTTTCCCTCTAACCTTTAACGTTTTTTTATTACCATATATATATATATATATATATATATATATATACCACCCAGCTCGCCCCTGCGGGCGGTTTATCCTTCAAGCTCGGGTCCTCTACCAGAGGAGCTTGAGGGTCCTGCGCAGTATCTTAGCTGTTCCCAGGACTGCGCTCTTCTGGACAGAGATCTCCGATGTTGTTCCTGGGATCTGCTGGAGCCACTCGCCTAGCTTGGGAGTCACCGCACCTAATGCTCCGATTACCACTGGGACCACCGTTACCTTCACCCTCCACATCCTCTCGAGCTCTTCCCTGAGCCCTTGGTATTTCTCCAGCTTCTCATGTTCCTTCTTTCTGATGTTGCTGTCATTCGGAACCACTACGTCTATCACTACGGCCGTCTTCTTCTGTTTGTCTACCACCACTATGTCCGGTTCGTTAGCAACCACCATTTTGTCCGTCTGTATCTGGAAGTCCCACAGGATCTTAGCTCGGTCATTCTCCACCAC
>VUQG01021788.1:0-11922 GCA_015106755.1 Etia nguti | reverse complement strand
GCGTTTTCAAAACGCTGCGTTTTCCTTGAGCGAAAACGCCGTCTCAGTGTGGACGGGAGGCCAAAACGGGGAGAAAACGATGCGTTTTCAAACGAAAACGCATTAGTGTGGACGTAGCCTTAGTTTGAGTAAGAGAAAAACATGCAGATCCCAAAAACTAGGTCTAGATCCCTCTCTGAGATATGTGACGGTAGATGAGGTGGGTTGAAAATATACCTAATAACTGCAGACTGAATGCTCATCCTTATCTGCTGTTTACTAAGGTCCTTCTGTTATAATTATTAAAACTTCTCCTTCTTTTCCATCTCCATCTCATGCTATTCCTACCATCCTCTTCTGTTGCACCAGCCCTCTGCATATTATCTTTTACTGCATCCAATCATGAACTTCTCTTTCTTCTGCCTGGCAGCTCCATATTCAACATCCTTCCTAGATATCTACTATGTCTCCTCTGCACATGTCCAAACCATCTCAGCCTTGCCTCTCCAAAATGCTTGACCTGAGCTGTCCCTCTGATATACTCATTTCTAATCCTGTCCATTTTGGTCATTCCCAATGAAAATCTTAAGATCTTCACCCCTGACAGCTCCAGTTCAGCCTCCAGTTTATGTTAGTCTCACCATCTCTAAAAACCATCATAGTCCACAGAGTCCAGCCTGACCTCTTCTGTCAACCTGTCTATCACCACTCCGAACCAGAAGGGGCTCAGAGCAGATCCTCGATGTAATCCCACCTCTGCCTTGAACCCAACTGTCCCTTCTATGTAGACCTCATCACGCTCTCCTTGTCCTCATATATGTGTCCACCCAGACATATTTCTCTGCCACTCCTTGTTCCCACATACAATACCACATACCTCTCTTGGAAGGATTTCTCTAGAGCCACAAAGACAGTGCAACTCCTTCTGACCATCTCTACACTTCTCCATCAACACTCAAAGCAATTATCGCATTTGTAGTGCTCTGTCTGGACATAAAGCCACACTGCTAATTACTGCTCATCACCTCTCTTCTTAACATAGCTTCAACAACTTTTTCCTCAATTGGATGACTCATAAGCTTTATCCCACTGTACATCATTCTTGTGTTTGAAAATTGGTACCAGTAAAGGTATTCTCCATTCCTCAGGCATCCTGTCACTCTCTAAGACTATGTTTAACAATGTGGTCAAAAGGTCCACTGCCCACTCTCCTAGGCATCACGATCTGGACCAACCACTTTTCCACCCTTCATCCTTTCCATAGGATGAAGGATGGAAAGGCTTTCACCTTTTATGAATGTTGGAATTGATTCAGTTTGAATCAATCATCTATTAAACCACTGAAGAATTAGATTAAATTGGACCTTAATGACCTGGTAGGTATTAAAACAAAAAATGTTCAAGAATATTAGCAAGAAATGCCCAAAAGGCTCCATAAAGTCACTCACCTGTCATTTTTAAAAGCGCAGATTGTGTTCCTATCAGAATTTCTCTGTTCCTTGCTGTGAAAAACTTGAATAGATTGGCTAAAAAATGTGAGTAGAGATAGCAGGTTGACACTAATGAACTCCTATAACTCATTTTATGTTTAAAATGTTACAATTTCTCAATATCAGGTGAATTTTCTAAAATTAACTAAGGGCTTTTATTTTGAAATGCTCAGCGCGTTACAGCATAATACATTTTTCTGCTTATCTGACGTTGTGGATTAATAAGTATACCCTGGCCCTAGATTATGCGGACAAATTATTACGAAATTCCAAAAGAGAAAAACGTAATGACAGTAATAACCATGGTCTTACCGATTCGGTATAACGGGAGAGCATATGCGTCGAGGAACACCAATAACAATAATAATAATAATAATAATAATAATAATAATAACGCAGAGGACGGTACAGTGAGATTGTCTGTTTTGCAACAGTACTACCGAAAGTAGAATACTGCAATACTGCCCATTAAAATAACTAGCATCCATCCAAAACGTCATCATGAAGCGAGTCGGCCTGCTGAGCACCGCGCGCTCCGCAGCCCATATAGGATGGTAGTATAAGCTGGTAATTTTCCTTTAGACAACATATAGGACAGCGCTGAGCCAGCATCTGCTGCCGAGCCTCCAGCCCTACGCTGTTCGGGTCTTACCACAGATGATGGCCAGCAGTAGCGTCCTTAGAGTCGGTGTTCGGAGGAGTCAGGATTGCTGATGGTGGAACGGCTAATTTAGGAGCTGAATAATTCCACCGATGAATGAACGACACAGACCAGCCGGTGTCGGTGATCCCCGGAGATTCAATACGAACCCCAAGCTCCGCCCATCCCAGTTTCCTACGTCAGCATCCATACTGGGTTCACTGGAGCGGCTCAGCATCCCCCTCCCCCTCCGCTATTTCTGTGTGTCCTTTTTCGTGAGTTTGACACCATCAGGGACGTGCAGAGAATTCCAAGCAGGAGCAGTAGTGAGCCATTTTGCATCAGTGTAGCGGACATGTTTGTCCTTTCGTGGCTCAAAAATTACCTAGAATAAAGTCAAGATGCACAACAAATAATCAGGTGCCAGGTATATTTTCTCTTCTCACGCTACACAAATGTTCACTTTCCTTTTTTTTTTCTTGAGGATTTACAATATATCACAATAGGTCCATTTAAAGATTTAAGTCTGTCAGTGTTTCAGTCCGTTCAAGGTCTGAAGGTTCCTCACTAAGAGAAGTGACCCGGAAGAATCTGGTTGGCGGCCATAATAAGAACTGTTTAGTTTCTCGGAAAGGAGCTCCAGTCATTTTTGCCTCCTGTAGCATGGAATATTCTGGAACTATCCTTTATGAAAGGAGAAGAGAAAACTCCGTTTCAGAAATCATTCATTCAATTTATGAAAACAATCGACATAAAATGATTAATAAAGTCACACAGATTATGTAAATGTTAACAAATGCAATTAGATTTTCCGTTTCAATTTTTATAACTTGCTGATTTATTTTGAGTTTTTATTTTCTGGAGTCTAATTCATTATTTTTAAAAAATCATTGTGGTTATTTATCAATTACGTAACACCATCTGCTAATACAACTCTCATCTCTTGTACTTTAATGGTACTTTTTTTTACTCATTATTATTTTTAGCATTTTTTTGTTGTTGTAATTTTTAGTAATTACTGCATTAAAAACACTCTTTCAACAAAACTAAAAGAAAACACATTTCAGTGTTCCAATATATCTTTTTATTTGTGACAGAACGTGTATTACAGAAATGTGTTATTTAAAAAACAAACATAAACAAACAGACAATAAAAAGAAGTAAAAAACAGACATTGTATCCTTGAGAACTGGACACATTAGGGCTGGATTAAAAAATAAAACAGATTTGTCATCAAATTTTGGAACTGTGTGTGTTTACTTGCTAGCTGTGCAGAAAAATGCACATTTGAATGATATATAACTTATAAGCAGCCAAGATATTCTTTCTTTACGTTCTATATTTTTTAAAATTCTTTTTATTATTCTGATGTGGACACAAGTGTCATAAGTACTTTGAGTACAATCATGTATCAGCTGAGGACTGCCCTGTGCATGCCATTTTATGTGAGTTCTTAACTCCTTGAATCTCTGTAATAACTGTAGTGACAGCAACATTAGCACAACTATCAGACACAGTAACTACGTTTATGGAAAAAAGGTTTGGAGGATCAAAGAAGAGACAACAAAATGGTGTGAAGGGTATGAAGTTCTGATAAATTATCATTGTTAAAAAATCCTTGTCTCATTATAGAATGATGTCATCATGGCTACGCAGACTATGTTACTATGGCTTTATGCATTGGAAGACCCTAAAGTTGAGGTGTAAGGTAAGATGCACATGCCAAGGCTACATGCCATGATATGATAGAGGTTTGTAACCTTAGAAGTATCACAAACCCATCTCTACTGCTAGCTCTTCTCGTACAGTTCTCATATGATTTTGTAACCTTCCAAATCCACTCGCTACAAAATATTTGGTCTATGGAATCTGAACATCAGGACAACAGTGAAGGGCAAATACAAAGCAGGAGAAATGCCAACATACCAGCCGTGGTTTCTCACAGTGGAGTTGATGTATGGTTTGTAACCTGGGTTTTAGTCCACTGTGGCATGATGTAACAAGCACCTGCTGGATGAACTGTAATGTGTTCTTCATAGACGTGGTGGTAGTAGGCAGATGCAGTGCATATGAAAGTCCAAACAGAGTCCATATAGCCTTTGGCAGATCTTCAGTAGTCTGTCTTGACTTTCCCCACAATAGTGATTTTCAATGAGGTTTTTTCAATGAGGCCTGAGGACTGAGATGCAGTGAAGACTGGAGCACAGCATCTTCATGCTTAACAATAAGGAGTATCCAATTATCAATGTGAGGAAAAGACCCACTGGTGCACATTCATGATATTTCTACTAAAAAACCCATTTATAGGTTAGGTAATACAGTCCAGCAGGAGGAGAGTCAGACACATGAAGAAAGTTGTACATTATTAAGAAATGCATATGTAAACAAACAGATCACATTTTTCAATGTAAGGGCCTTGAAAAAGAATTATTACCTCTTGATTTTTTCCATATTACAACCATAAAATTAATTTTATTAGGATTTTATGTGAAATTCCAACACAAAGTTGTGCGTAATTGTGAAATCGAAAGAAAATGAAGAACATGGTCTTCAATTTTTTTTATAAATAAAAGTTAGAAAATGCAGCAGCATTTTGACTTGGAGCCCTGTGTGTGAGTCCTACCTGGGTCCAGATCTTGACGATCTAGGTATGTGTGATGGCCCTCCAGTTCTCCTGTCTGGTCCACTATAACATAAGGTGTGTCACCTACCACTCCTTATGTTATAGAGGAATGTCTCAGTCTGTGACTGTAATGAACTTTGTGCTTCAAATGAATGGATCACACTCTTTTCTTTTTCTCATCCACATGACAGTAATCATTCAAATAAGATATTTATTTGTATATTTATATAATTTATATAATATTTATTCAATGTAACTTTGGATTCCAGTGTTTAATGATAGTCTATATTGTTCTTCACTATAAGATAAGGTATTGCTTTCTTTTACACATGCACATGTAATATATAGAAGTGATACTATCAGAAACATTAATTCAGTAAATACAAATGACCCTGGTTCATACAAATGTGATTCCTGTCGCCTCGCAGAAGCAGTATCTGTATCAGGGGTATCAGAGTAAAGGGGGCTGAATAAATAATCATGTCACATTTCTCAAATTTTCATTTGTAAAAAATACAAAAAAATCATTTTTGTATTTTTCATCATTAATCATTATCATTTTTCTTTCACTTTATAATTGTGTTACTTTCTGATGGTCTATCCCATAAAATCCCAATTTAGTATGTCTTAAGTTTGTCATCATAACATGACAAAATGTGGATTCCTTTTTCAAGGCACTGTATAGTTTGCAGCCTAATTTGTGTTTAATGTGCTATATACCATAATATGACTGAGTGATTGGAGATAAGATACAAGTGTTTCTATATATCAGTTGTGCTACCATAAATACGTTAAAAATTATTTTTAGCTTTTACTTCTCAGTTTTCTCCTTAAAACTATGAATGGCCTCATAAGAAAAAGAAAACAAAAAAAGCAGCAGCGTCTGTGCCCCTGTCCCCTCAGAGGAGAGGAGCAGGCTGAAATTTCAGCCAACGACTACTGACCTCATCTTTTAAAAAGTTTGTCAAGTTACTCTTGTACAAGCAACAAATCACCCATGTGCGACCGTATAAAACACCATTTGAATCTCTAAGTTACCATATTCCAACAGTTAAACTTTAGCGTTAGCTAGCCTCACAAGCACAGCGACTATTTAACTAGCTTTCTGTGTTGTAATACGTTTTCCCAAAAAGACATCACACTTACCTTTACCCTTGGTATAAAGCTTCTTTCTGAGAGCTTTTGGGATGAGAGCCAGAATAAGCAGACACATATAAATGAACCCATGTTTGAACTCAAACCACTTCAAACCTTTTTCCTTTTTCCCAAAATTTAAATAAACTCTGCTCCTTCCTTATTGAATCTTAATATAGCCAGTTATGGCCACTTAACATGATTTTAGATGAGTAGTTGGAACAACTAATTTGATTATACTAACGACTATTTGTTTGATATAAAACATGAAAAAAGAACTAATGACCATTGTAAAGGTTTAATGAAAACAAAATTTGGATTTACATTGTAAAGATGACCATGGTGTTGTCCATCTTTTGACAACACAGCAGCATCTGGCATCACACTGTTAAGAAGACTAGTGTGGGGTCATTCAAATTCTCTTTTCCTACTAATTCTCATTTCCTAAGTCCTCTTTTTCTCAATTCAGTTCTCCAACCCACCTTTCCTTGAAATTGATGGTGTTTCCATCAAGGTCAAGGAAGAAAAGAAGATAGAAAGGACTAAATCTAATATATCCCATGAGAAGTTTGAATTTACATAAATGTTGCTTAAAGCTACATTGTATAAAATCTCACCGTTAGATCACTTTCAGTAGATTTTTTATTTTTTATTTAATTTAATCTTTATATAACCAGGAAGAAAATATCCATTGAGATTAGAAAATCTCTTTTACATTGATGTCCTGGCCAAGATGAGAAGCAGCACAGAATCAAACCGAACAAACTGGGTGCGTTTAGTTAAGTAGCTTTTAATCCAACTAGTCTGACCTGTACTAAAACCAAGCTTTTGTATAATACTGATAATATAACAGTGATCCATGGTGTCAAACACCTTTGTTAGGTCAATAAACAATGCCAAGCAAAAAATTTTATTTTCAAGTGCTTTTTTAATACTAATACTTTCAGAGTAGCCATAATTGTACTATGTCCCACCCTGAAGCCAGATTGAAAATGGTTTATAATTTTATTATTTTCAAGTAACTGTTTGAACTGGACAGACACAACTGACTCAAACACTTTTGCTAGAACTGAGAGATTTGAAATAGGTCTGTAATTGTTCATATCTATGGGATCACCTGATTTAAGTAAAAGAATGACAAAGGCCTGTTTCCATAGAGCAGGAAATGTATTTGAAGCAACTGACAAATTAAAAATGTCAGTCACTGGCTGTGCAATAATAATAATCGGTGGAGCTAATTTAAGGAAAAAGAATCAAGTCCATCAGGCCCTGCAGATTTCTTAAAAGCATTCAAAACACCAGACACAAGCAGTGGTGTGAAGTTGAACTCTTTCCGTCTGGTGAAGTCTGATGATAACCCATGAGCAACCTGTGCTGAGTCAAAAATGTGACCAGCGTTTTTTATATGAACATTAAATAGATTTGACATATTCTTTTTATCAACAATAAAAGTGTTACCATATTTCAATTTTTGAGGAAGACTGGAAGCAGGCTTACTTTGTAGCCTTTTTATTGACTTCCAAAACTTGAATGATTATTGTAGGTGTCTGTAGTTAGATTTAAATAATAGCTGGACTTAGAAACAATAGCACTTCACTTATCAGAAAATCTAAGTTCGCCAAAGTGCTGCCAATCAGATGCAGAGTTGTTTTTTTCTAGCAATTGACAATTGTTTTTTTTTTTTGCTCAAGCAGCAAATTAACCAAATCCTCCATAAACCATTGATTATCAATATTTTTAATTCTATGCTTTTTAAATGGAGCATGTTTATTTATTACTGAAAGGAAATTATCATGAAAAAAGGTAACAGCATTATCAATAGAGGGTATCAATTTTATTTTTTGCCAGGTTACTAGAGCTATGTCATGAACAAAAGCTTGCTCAGAGAAATGTTTGAAGTAACGCTTTATGACAATTTGACTGTTAGATTTTGGGATTTTAGTATTTCTTACACATGCAATACAGCAGTGATCACTTATGTCATTTGGAAATACTCCAATAGATGTATACTTAGGAGTATTTGATAAAACAATATCAATAAGACTATCATTGCCTGGTTTAAATGAATTAATCCTAGATCAACTCGTGAGACAAAATTATGGATAAAAGGTCAGACAGATTAGAGATGGATTCGGAATCAGCAGATGCTGAGGGAGGTCTGTAGCACCCAATTATTGTTATGGGTAAAGTAGCCAAAGTTATTTGCAAAGCCAAAAACCCAAATTGTCTGGGAATAGATATAGAAAGCAGCAGTGATGCTTGTAAACCGCAGACACATACATAGAAACACCTCCAGCTCTGTCTTTTCTATCTGCTCAAAACACATTATATCCAGTAACATATATAATATTATCATTTATCGTTGGTTTTAGCCAGGACTCTGAGAAAATCACTATATCAGGTTCATTGGTTATGAATTTAGTCTTGAACACATCTAGTTTAGGCACAAGACTCCTTGCATTGAAGTGTAAAGTCCATGTCTATGACTAAAGTCTTCAGGTGTGGCTGCACAAGGTCAGGCAAGTCCTGAGGAGTCAGTTGAATGGGAAAAACAAGATTGGCCTGCTGGTCGTAAAATACCCTGCTGTGCAAAGATGCCTCTGTGGCAATCCAGCACATAACAGCAAGGTGCAAGATGCTAGCAGGCAGGGCATACATGGCTTGGAAGTCCCAAGGTCAAAATGGGATACATCCCTAGGGTGGTTGACAATGGCTGAGGTAAGATCACAGACCTACAGATAGAGTCATACAAACTGGTGATGGCTAACCAACCAAATACAGTAGTGGTGGACAAGCAGAAGAAGACAACCATGGTCCCCGGGGTCATCGGAGAACTCGGGGCAGTGACCCCCTAAACTGGGAGAGTGGCTCCTGCAGATCCCAGGAATGACATCCAAGATCTCTGTCCAGAAGAGCGCAGTCCTAGGAACAGCTAAGATACTGCGCAGGACCCTCAAGCTCCCAGGCCTCTGGTAGAGGACCCGAGCTTGAAGGATAAAAGACCGCCTGCAGGGGCGAGTGGTATGAGTGAAATTATAATGTATATAGATCCCTTTTTCTGTAAAATGAAAAACTAAACAGAAATATCCTAAACCAGTACTGGGCAAAATACATTTAGTACTGTGAAAGTAACATGACAGGAGTGTTTAAAAGTCTTCTCCTCACATGAAAGGTCTTGAATAATCAGGCCTCGTCTTATCTTAAAGACCTCAATAGTACCGTATCACCCAAATAGAGCACTTCGCTCTCAAACTGCTGGTTTACTTGTGGTTCCTAGGAAGAGCCTTCAGCTTTCAGTCCCGATCTGATCTAAACCACAAAACAACACTGTACTTTGCTTCTGCATAAAAGGTACATGCACATACTTTTCTGTGCCAATAGAAAGGTAGATCTGGCTGATTGCTTCCAGTGCTTCTCCCTCCTGTTCTCTGTATCCTGTGCGTCTCAGCAGCTGGACTTGGTGCTGACTGTAGATTATCCACTGAACCTGGTTTGGAATCTTACACTCATACAGACGACACAGACATCTTGTTACACTGAGTTCATCTGGCAAAGTGACGGAGAAAAAAAGGACAGTTTTAACAGAGAATATAAGATGAACATGCTGCAATGGTTATGTGACATTCATACTTACACTCTAACAAGTTAGCCTTGATTGCCAGAAGCAGAGCCCACTCATAGCATCCTTTCCCATAGTCCAGCTGCAGTTGCTTCACATAATACTTTCCTAGCTCCATCAATACAGGGATAAAGTTTTCCACATTGCTTTCTTCACTGAGCTCAGAGAAAAGCTGAACTGCCTCAGACAAGTGCCTCTCTGCTAGTGTTTTTGCTCCAGCCTTCATACACAACAACCCTTTATGAAGATGAGAAAGAGTCATAACATTATTGGAACAAAACATTTATGCACAGTAGGATATTCTAGCTTACCTAGATTGGCCTGAGCTACAGCCCCGTTTGGCATATCTTCAAACTCTTGGCAGATGTCAATAGCAGCCTGGTAGCTCTCTGCTGCCCTCCGAACATCACCCATACATCGAAGTGCCACGCCACGCATGTTGAGAACCACACCTTTGTATTGCATTAAAGAAATTTACTTTAACATTTAAGAAATGCCTGTTTGTTAAATCTTTTTGATCCTACAGTACACTCCACATAGCTTTATTAATCAGTCAGAGGTCTAAGTCTTTCTAAGGTTGACCACTTTCTTTAGTTAAAAGTTTCAGCTGTGTGTAATATATATAATAAAATATATGTAATATATATAACAAAAGGAGTTCTTAATCCTGATATATAAAAGTCAAAATCCCAGATACCAAAATAGTTAGATGTGCTAAGCTGTGGTTAAACACTGAAGTAACTCTGAATGAAGATGTGGAAGAAAGCCAGAGATTAATAATAACTAATCATTAAATGCCGAGTGGTGCATAAGTGTGAAGCAAAAACACTCCTAGGCCAATTGCAGCGTAACTAAGGAAGGATTCCAGGTCACCTGATGCAGTTCTAACTAAATAAAAGTATAAAGAGTGTCATTTTAGATCAACGCAATGCTTTTCAGGGAATTTTAGGACATTCTGATAATAATGAATTACAGTAGTGCAGTCTAGAAGTAATAAAAAAAATGAACTAATTTATCAGCATTACTCTGAGACAGGATATTTCTAATTTTAGAGATATTGTGCAAATGGAAGAAAGTTATACATATTTAATACACGAATTGACGGACAAATCCGGGTCAAAAATGACTCCAAAATTCTTACTGTTACTGGAGGCCAACGTAACAACATCCAGAGTAAGCATCTGGTTAGACACCATATTTCAAACATTTTTAGGGCCGAGTACAATAACCTCAGTTTCATCTGAATTTAGAAGCAGGAAATTGAGGTCATCCAGGTCTTTATGTCTTTCAGACATTCCTGAAGTTTAACTACTTGTTGTGTGTTATCTGACTTTGAGATAGACCTTGGTTTATAACTACAGTACATTTAAGAGTGTGAAACACCACATTACAACTTTGTTTTAAAATTGCAGCTCATATTTCAAAGTATAGCTTGAAGACAAAATGAAGAAGCTAAACAGTTCAGCACACACAGTTTTGCCTATTCCAGTCTCTTAAGGTCAAATCACATATTTTGGGAATGAAAAATCAGGAAAAAAGGGTCCATACAGATCTGGGATCAAAAATATAAAAAGTGAAAAAAAATATGATACCACTCCCTGTTTACCAGGCTTCACAGCCAACTTGCTGTAAAGGACATATTTGTAGAAGCAAATCTTAAACTTTTATGAGGCTCGGCCTGAAGGTCATCTGTGCAAATTTGGGTGAAAACTAGAAAAGACTTTAAAATTCCTTAGGCTATAAGCTGTAGTGATATTGGAAACAAGAATGCTGAGATTATCTGTCACACTCTGGAACTTTTTTCTGTCATGGCTGCGGCGGCAGATATGCGGGGTTATGAGTGAGGACCCAAAATGCAGGCACAGCTGAGATGCGAGTGAGCTTTATTCAGGAGGTTGAGTACAAACAGAGGCAGAGAGGACATGAACAGAAACTAAAGATAACCTATACTGGAAAGCTAACAAAACTGACCTGAAACCTTTAAACGTACAGCGGAAACACAGGGAGACTCGGGGAGACAACACAGACGGACCAGTGACGAGCACGAGATGACATACACTATAAATACACAAGCAGGAACATGAGGGAACGAGGAACAGGTGGCCACATAGCTGGAACTAATTGGGCAAGACGAGACAAGGAAGCAAAACAGAATACACTAACATAAGACACAGACCTTCACAATAAAACAGGAAACTCAACACACACACACAAAGACACAGACTCAGAGATGCGGGATTTACAGAGACCTGACTACACTGGAACAGAGGAAACACAAAGGCAGGGATGACTAGACACAGAACAGAGGGAGCACAGAACAACACGAGGGGCAAAGGGATCAAAACCTAGGACCTAGAAATACAAAACCAAAACACAGACAGCAATAATGCGGCAAATAAATAATAAACAATTCAACTCACTAGGTCACAAACCCAGG
>VUQG01021787.1:9745-45042 GCA_015106755.1 Etia nguti | reverse complement strand
TCATCATCATCTTCATCACTTTCCTTCACTTCATACCCTTCTTCCACTTCTGCGGGTGGGTGATGTGGGAGCTTCTTCAGAGAAAGGGTAGCATGTGGTCTAAATATTGGCAATATTTTCTTTATCTTCTAATCCTGGATCCTCCTGATCATTGATTCTTCCTCCTCATTATATTAGAGGACAATATGTGCATTGTTCTACTGGTCATTCCTTTCCACAACATGGTAAAAAAAATTACTTTTTTCATACTTTCTGTGTATGTATTATTGTAGGGTCTACCTTACAATATAAAGCACCTTGAGGTGACTGTTGTTGTGATTTGGCGCTGTATAAATAAAATTGAATTGAACTGAATGTAGAGCACCTGCCTCCTCATTGTGCTGACTGTTGTTGTTGTTGTGGTTGTTATGACCATTGCTTGACCCCACACATCAGTGATCCAAGATCAAAGATGTTTGAAAGCAGTATGGTGTGACAATGTGGCCCTTTGCAACACTTTGTACTTTCGGGTCATTTTTGACCCGCGAGGACAACAGGTGTTATAAAATCCAATAAAAACCCCATAAATAAATCAAATTATTTAAAACTTATTCCAATCATGCATAACATAGTACTGAATAACTCCTGTTATTTCAGACCATTTGATGAATAAAAAACAAATTTTTGATGGTGAAAGATTTCTTTTCGGGTCAAAAATGACCCAAGGACAACACAAAAAATCTTGATTTTGAGAGCTGACATAATTTGTATTTGTGAGTTTGTCAAGACTTTTTTGCTGACAAAAGGCTGAAAATGCAAAACAGTGAACTTGAAGATGATAAAACTCCCTGAGGTCAGGCCATAGACGTGCCATAAAAACAGATGTTATCTCACTTGGTTTATAATGTACAACAAATTGTATATTGTTAACATTATTAGATATTAATTGTATAAAAAATTATGGACTTTGGAAGAAGGTTATTACTCTGAGACAATACACCAAATCTAATGGGAAGTTCTTTAAATAAAAAAAGGTAAATTTACAAAAAAAAACAGATTTTATCTGATATTAATTTCATAAATGTTCCTTTTTTGTAAAGGAATTCTAATGAACCCCATTCCACCAGAAATGCTTCTGGCTGCTGTGTAATATATGCCTGTGTTAGCCAACCTAATTACATTATAATTTCCAATCTGATGCAATAAAGAAATCCCTGAATCACCACACAATCAGACGCATCTGGAGTTTCAAGGGATGATGCTGCGGCCTGGGCTTTGTCAGAAGAAAAAAAACATACTGGTGTTGATGAGCTGATCGGGTTTTAGTTTCAGGTAATGTTACCTTGTGGTATTTCTTTTTCACTGCCAGCCTCTACGGTGAGACAAAGTTGATCCAACCTTTTAAAATGAAGCAATGCGGTTGGTCTCAATTAAAGTACGTAGGTTTAATTTTGGAATTTCTAAAGTTTTTTTCCCGGAATAATTCCTGTACCATCGTAAAAGGTTTTGCAATGTACTTTTTCCATTTCCACCAACATTTATAGGTATATCCAATGTTTATCTGTGAAAATGTCTCACATTTTATCTGTACTTGCAATGCTTGCAAGTAAAGACTTTTATTTACCACTAAATTAGATACTGTAAAACCTAATTCTGTCACGATTAATTTTCAGGTAACCTAAGCACACATTAAAATCCTTTTCACGACATTAATAAGAAAGTTAACAGCGTTCAGTCAAGAGATCTGTCGTGAAAACTTAGCATCAGGGAAGAGAAACAGTCAAAGCTTGTCATAAACATCATAATAAAGCGGTATTGCACTGTCAAATGTTTCTGTGACAGTTTTGTGAATAATTTATTTCTCCTAACGTTCAGTTTAGTCTTTTATTAGACTGAATCATTCATCTTACACCCTGCCTGCTGGTTGTAGTCATTTTTAGACAAGCTGTGAGATGAAGAGGAGCAAGTTACTGTGAGGGAGAAAAAAAAATCAAAGGGCAACAGAAGGCAGTGGTGTTTTTCTGACATCAAAGCTCAGAGTGAAGCTTTAGAAATGAAAGAAAATGTTTGGATGAATTCCTTTGGGGGTATCATGGGTAAAATCAGAGCTAATGCAAAGCCACTGATGCTCGCGCTGCACCATTACAGCAAATCAAAACATAGCTAATTCTGCCAATTTCCCAAACTCGCTGACACGGTGCAAACTAAATATAATGCATCTTCAAATGGGTGTTTCACAGTGAAAACGCTGACAGAATAAGGGCACTTGTACTAATGAAGATTACACTGTTTTCTGGCCTGTATAGCAGTCATTTTTCTCAGTGGATGGTTAGGCTCTGGTTTAGTCTGTGCAAATATGAATTTAATAAATGTGATGACAGATGACAGGCACATTAATAAATGTCTCATACCACCAGCATGTGAAATAGCAAAGTGACCACATGGTTTTACAGAGCTGCTGTTTGAGCATTAACAGACATCGGTGCAGTCAGTACGTGCTGTGTTGAGCAAAGACTGTATATAAAAGACGGACTGAAAACAAAGCCAACGGAGAACCTGCATTCTTTTTAATGGCCAGCTGAAGGCAACTCCCCTCTTTGCAAAAAGAAATGATCATGTATCATATCTCAATATAACAAGACACTACCATGTGAGCGCACATGGTCCTTGGATGGCCTTGGAAGCTTGGACACGTTGACAGGTGACCCAACACCTGTAAAAGTGTCCAGAGCCAGCCTGTGTCTGCTAGGTCTCTCAACTAGAGTCACTGAGCTACACCTCCCTGCTGTGTTTGCGCTGATGGTGCCTTTTAGAGCTTTTAATGGATTATCAGAAACATCCTGTTTCATTCTTATGTTAGAAAAAAAAAAACAACATTAGATACTGGGAGAGTACTACGCAAATGAATTAGCTCATACGTAATATAGCAGATTTAAAAAATGTGATGATATCGAGTAAAGTCTCCAAACAGGCTCTGTTATATAAGCCTAATGCATCATGACTTCATGCACCCACAGCATACTTTCAAAATCAATGTTTTTGGAGTGATAAAGGAAGAGGGAAAAGAGTCCTTGGAAGTTGTTTTTTTTTTAGCAAGACAGTAAAAAGATACGACATAAAAGCCTCTAACAGTAGCCAAGAGCAGCACAGGTCCGAGTAAAAATAGCCCTGAAACGAGTCCAAATCGTTACAAAAGAGCTCCTGAAATCTGACTCTAAACCCAGACCGCTCCAACGCAACAGCCCTGTCATTGAGAGCTCAAAGCGGCAGCTTTCCAGCATAAGATGCTGCTTCCAGCTAGTTTCA
The DNA here is from genome assembly GCA_015106755.1 of Etia nguti. NCBI lineage: Eukaryota > Metazoa > Chordata > Actinopteri > Cichliformes > Cichlidae > Etia > Etia nguti. Next base: position 41,757 of record VUQG01021787.1, on the reverse strand, counting down.
TCATTAATCAACACGTACAGTCAAATGACAAGATGTCTAGAACACACGCCATCCATGTTTGATGATTTCACTTTTAACTTGCTGGTTTCGTGATGTGTCGTGACCCAAGTAGAAAGCAGCCTCAGCGTGCCATAAATAAAATATCCAATTTCTCACTGAACCTCCTTTCTTCGCACAGTATAATGTAACTGATGTCATCATTCAGCATTTGATCCTGTTTTTACCTCAGCCAACTTTGAAGGCATACAGTCCACTATCATTACGCCCTTAATCCCAGCCACTTACCTCCTTCAGGAGTTCTCTGGTCTGTGAATAGTTGTCCTTGTCTGAGAAGATTTCTGACAGTTCCTCATATTTCCTCAACGCCTCTCTGTAAAGTAACCAGATCAGCAAGATAAAGACTGATTTGTAGTCTTATATTATTCAGTCTACTAAAATATAATGAAGATCATTTGTGCAAGCTTGAGCTTGAATGGATTAGCCAGGCACAGATTTACTGTTATTGTACTACATGATATCCCATATGTGATGATATCAAAGGGTTTTTTAAAAAGACAATATCACAGAAAGAGACACCTGAGGTAATTTAGAAATGGAGTTATCATCTAGTTTGAACAGCAGTCAGTTACATCCCAGAAAACTAAGAACAACTGATGCCATCAATAAAATAATAATAAACAGCGATAGTGCAGTTTGTGCAATATGAAGTTTTAGTTTAATAAAACTTTCTAAAATTATTTTTTAAAAAGCACAAACAAAAATTTCTGCTTGTTACGAGGCTGATCACACTAGCTGAATTGGTCTTCAGTACTATTATTATCATTATATGTTAATATACTTCACTAATATAGCTTCTAAAAGCACTGTGTTTCTCTAAATATAGTTGTTTTTGTAGTATACAAATATATTATATAAAATGATAAATTTTGTAGTCTTTGTTTTTTAAATGAATAAGAATTCTTACAAAAAACGCTCTAATGCAAAGAGCGTTAAGTATTTAGCAAAGTAACACATCACCGTTTCATTCCAACTCCTAAGCCAGTTTCCCACCTGCACTGCAGGCCTGAACCTTTCTCAGCAGTACCCGCACATGTCTGACTCAGCTGCCTCAGACATTCAACAGTTTTTAACCCGCCTGGTCCTTGCGAGCATGTGGGACTCTTTGTCTCCTCCAGCTCGGCAGTATTCCCATCCAAAGCCAAACCGATTTTTATCTCATTATCGAGAATGTGAAACACCTTTGTTTCTCTCGGGTTCAAGAAACTGCAGCCTGACACAACACTGGTGCCATTCCTTGATCACCATAAAGAGCCTTGTTTACCTATAGTAATTCAGTATTGTCTACTGCACTGTACATCAGAATGTACTTAAAAATGGGAATACTTTTTTAACACCTAAGTTACAATCCAGATCAGATGCATGTCAGACTTTAAGATTTAGTGCATAAAAAAGAAAAAAATTGTTTGAATTTAAATGTATACTTATCCCATTTTTTTTTAATCCTCTATTATTAATGGAAAAGATCATAAAAATAAAGAAATGCACAATATTCCTTTCTTATCCACTCCCATTTTGCATTGTATAACCATTATTTATATATTCTGATATTTATAAATGCATTTAAGGAGAGGTGGTTCAGCATCTGACAGGGATGGCTGCTGGATGCCCTCTGGTGTTTTGAGTAAGTTCAGCTGGGAGGAGACCTCAGCGTAGACCCAGGACACGATGGAGAGATTACATTCTTGGGAATGCCTCTGTGTCCAACCAGAGGAGATGGAAGAAGAGCTTGAAGAGAGGGAGGTCTGAGTATCTCTACTTAGACTATAGCCCCCCATGACCCAGACCCAGACAAGAGGCAGAAAATGGATGGATGGTTGGATGGATGGATATACTTAAATGAATATTTGAGACCAATTTTTCATGCTGCTGCTCCAACACTTGACCTGAACCTGTTTAGAATGATCGCTATGCCCTTTAAATGCACTTGTTTCAAGCTGTAATCCTGCACTTTTCCTCTCTTAGATTGTTTTCTATATATTTGATCATAAAGCCTCTCCACTAAAACAGAGAGTACTGCAGCCACAGACCTGTCGGTGTCCTGCCACGTCTTCCTCAGCCGGTGGATAGGGTTACTCTTGAGGGCAGACACAATAGCGTACAGTGAGGAGAAGTTCTTCCTGGCTCGACATGCCTGTTAAAAGAACACACAAAGACAGATACCACCGTTTGCATCTCATGGTATAGTTTAACTGAGAACACCTGTGGGTGTGGGTCTGCTGAGTATTGAGTTACGCTGTCATCTTGATGTGCTGAATAATGGATGCTGCTAAAGAGGTTTGTCTCATAAGAACCGTGGGGCGAGACCGGAATGCCAGTTTTCCAGCAAACCAGAGGAAAAAAGGGAGAATTAAAGCGCAAGGCCATAGCAGACAGGGACACGATATGTTTTGTGCGCGTGTGTGTTTGAGCAGAGCTTGTCATTGCTGTAGGCAATTTAATATTTTAAAGAAGCTGAGTGATCTGCAGGGTAACTCTAACACTGCTATATATTCACCTAATCCACATTTTCTCTTTCACCGTAAGCAGATGCAAACGTTTCCCACTGCCCGGAGGTCGTACATCACATTGTTTGACTCAGCACTTCCTACCCTATTTGCTCCTCGTGTACAGAAACATACACCAGGAGCACTTAACACTTACATGCAGTGAAAAAGAAATGCTGGTTTTGAAAAATAAAACACATAAACACATATTTTTGTTTGGAGTTGCTGGAAAATGGAAAAGAACATTTTCTTTGGCTGTGTAATGATTTTGCACCATTTCTCAAATATACTGTTTATATCAGTGAAAAACAGCTTAGTCCTTCTGACTCTCCATTCTGATTATTATTTGATTCTATGCTTATTTGATGGGTTCGATTTTCTGGGTTTGTTTTCTAATTCATTTATCTGTGAGGGGAATTTACCCTGAAAAACAATATTAACTCTGCACTGCATTCTTAAAAAATGCGCCAGAGTATTTTTTATTATTTGTTCCCCGTTGCTGGAGAGAAGACTGTGACATAATGTGGGGTGCTCACAGCTATGGATTAATATAAAAGTATAACCAGAATCCTAGCAACTGTGACTTTGCCATGATTTGTGCAGAGTCAGAGCTGAGCATACGATTACAGTTAGAGGATTACTGGGGGATTTAAAACAGGCTTGAGGTTTTTGGATGCCTTGAAACTCCAAGTGGAATACAGTTAATAATTTAATTTCACAGACCTCTATTTCTTATTGAGACTTACTGAGATTGATACAAAATATGTGTTCGTTGCATTGAATTTTATATATTGTGATTTCATTCTACTGACCTCTGCCACACTGATCCATTTTTCCAGCAGTCGGGCTCTCTGCTGGCTCCGCAGTTTCGTCGGCCAGAGGCAGGATGCTAAAACAGCATTGGCCAACTTGTTGAACTGACGCACAGTGGCACGGACTGACCAACAAACCCCTTCCCTCCCCTTCTTGTCCCTCTGAGACCAGAACGATCCGAGGCAGTGGTATGGGACCAGACGGACAAAAAGCTCCTGAGAGAGGTGAGAATTACAACTATAACAAAGCCCAGTAAAAACTGCTTACAAATCATTGATTAAACAACATAAACTGAACTCAGAGGTCATGCTATTTAAACTTCCTCATGAAAACATTTGAGATTCTGAGGGTGGTACACTTTTCTTTCTCTTACTTCTGTGCATTTTAATCAAACTGCTGTTTCGACAACAGTAACAAAGTGAAAAAGTATCAGTACATAAAACAGGATTAAGACAATAAAAAGCAGATTGAACTCAAACTGAAAGCACACATGATTGGTAAATGTTTGAAACGATCACATAAGTCTCCAGGGACTTAAAAAGTGCAGTGTTTTACATTTTTTCACCACTGGTCATTACTTGCATCGTGCCAACTTAGAAAATGTTGTTCTGTCTTCATGATAAACTCACAGTCTCTATCATGGTGAGCTGCTCGGCAATCAGCGCTCCAGAGAATCCAAGGATGCTGGTAGGTTCAAACTTGGAGGCATCAGGAGGAGGGCCGGTGAAACTGGTTTGATCTGCAAATAGTGACGCTGATCAAGTAAATGTGCATCAGATTGTTCAGAGCAGTGGTGACTATGGGAGAAATAAGCAGCTGAAATGGGGGGTTGTGTAGCAAATTAGCACAAAACTGAAAGGAGTAATTGTTACTGTTTGCTTTAATTACTTTTTGAATCTTGGCTTTGGAACAGGTATGTCAACATTGCTTCTGATTTAATAGTTGTTGAGATTTTTCACTGGCAAACCAGATGGACAAAGCAGTAACTAAAACCTTTAGTTTTCATAATAATGTTCAGGATATCTGGGAAAAATTATGTTATTTTCAGAGAAACTAATTTTAGGTGAAAAAAGTCACAACAAATCCAGATTGTATATATTTCCTCTCTTGCAGCCTCGATTTGATTTAAAGTGAGAAGAAATATATATTTCTTGATGACCTCACTGAACAAGGTCACCATCATTTAAATCCCAGTTAAAATACAGACCTTTATTGGTATCTGGGAGCAGGGCTTTCTCGCTGAGCTCCTCGGCTATCCTGAGGAAGCGAGCGCGGAGATCAGCAGCAGATGAGGAGTCATGAGGGAGGAGGGGAGCCAGGCGTAGCAGGTGACAGGGGTCCCCCAAACTCTTAAAGTCTTCAGGATACTCTGACAGCCACGTGCTGAACACTGTACACACTGCTCTGTAGGGATAGAGACATGGAGGCAAGGAGGGGAGGAATTAAAGAAAAGAAAGGAGAACGACTCGAGAGGCTGGTGCAAGAACATAAAAGAAATAACACATTTTCTACCTTGCAACTGAAAAGACTAATCCTCAGATTTATTCTAGTGTTTGCTAAGATTGCATGTGATATGTGACCTGTCTGCCTGTGCTGGATGATGGAATGAGATAAACAACCCATCGAGATTGGAATCGATTGAATATATTGATATTTTTCAACGCATCTAAGAAGTTTCCAACAAATTACACTCTTCAAGCATTTAGACAAGAATAGCAGATTAGATATGAGCCTAGTGGACCCAAAGGGTCAAGATTTTAGTCTGAAGGACAGTCTGCTTACAAGAAAAGCAGACTTACAAAAGTAAGTCTGAGGGTGGGCTCATGCTGATTTTAATAGCAGCAGTGGTTGAAATGATGTGTAACATGAAAGTCTCTGTTTCAGTTTTTGAAAAAAACCCTGCCTGGTAAAAATAATATTCCCCTTAAAAAAAGAATGAAAGAAAGAAGCAAAACTGTTTGCAGCAGTTGTTGTTATGGCATGCTGATTCTAAAGTAGCTCAAGCACTCGAACAGATTTTGGTTAGCTATTCAAAAACTCACTTGTTAAAAGATTGTCTTATCTGACTTCTCTCGCTGTCCCCAGGTGGGTTCTCCAGCCTGTGAACAAAAAAAGAAAAACTCACAAAGCAGAAAAAGAAAAGTATCATTGAGCTTCAGATAGGAGCATCTGTTGTATCATAAATAGCACTTCAATTTTCTGGTGGTTTAATATGTGACTTATTTTTCCAATGATATTTTTTCACAAAGGCTTTGGTGTTTACATTCCTGCTGATTCTCTCACTCTCTTTCCTGTTGAGTCTTTGGAAAATTTTAGGTGTATCATATATAAACTTCCTTTATTTGGTGGAAGGAAATTCCACAAGCAGTTTTCTTTTTTGCTGAGTAATGTTTCTAAGAAGGAGAACTAAGCTGCAGTTATTTTAAATCAGCACACAGGTGCTTCCTGTTTAAAATAGGCTTGAAGACAAACTGCAAAGCCACAATAACACCTGTGTATCTTGAGAAAACTAGGTGTATAGTTTTGGATCGTAAGTACTGAATTGAACTTTATTATTTAGCTTCTTATTTAGCAGTGGCTAATAGGCAATGAGGCTCACTGGCTGTGTTGATCTTGAAAAATCTTAACAACTAATCAATGGATTTCCATGACAAGACCTTCCAACACCCAGATGATGAATCTGAATGAATGGTAATTTCCTGGCTTTGTATTTAGTGTCATCGGTGTGTCAAAACTTTCATTTTCCAGTAAAAATCTCTACAGGATGGATTGGTTTCTGTTTCTGTTTGTATCCATGTATCCTGTCAACCAATCACGTTTGTGCTGGCTTATGCTCTATGCAAGTGAAAAGTCCATGTGGAGAATCTTAAAGGCTATGATGACTGAGCTTTTTATTTGGCTTTAAAAAAAATTGTCAATAGTCAGTTAGCAGAAAACAAGCATCAGACAAACAGGAAGATATATATTACCTGGATATCCACCAGATAACAGATCTGGATAACAGCTCTATATTTATCTCTGGAGGGACTGTAATCAGTTTGGTAACACATGATTTTTCATCTGACACAATCTTCAGGTCAAAGTTCAACTCCAATACGTTTGTGTTTAGCAAGGGTTTAAAATTCTCCAAAACTAGGATAATGGTCATACTTTGGTTCTTTTTGGAGAGGATGATTTATATATGTGTGCTAAAAGAAGAACCCTCCAGCAGAGATACATGTATGTTGTTATTAACAATAAGTATACAAAAACATCTATACCATGAAAATATACAACATGCAATTAAAAACATGTAATAGAACATGATGTTATGACATATTTGATCAATTTTTCAGTGTGATAAGAATCAAAGGGTACTATGCTTCAATGTTGTCTAATGTAAAAAAAAGTTAAATTTAATTTGCTTCTACAGTTTAACAAGTATGCAGTCGCTCTAAAACTCAGTGGAAGTGAGCTCCCACTGGACAGGATCAGTCTGAAATGTTGCTGCTTCAAAGTGCACAAAACCAGCCAACCAGAATACCGACAGCTGCTGTAGCCGCTGTGCTTCACGTGCATCAGGAGCTGCTATTCGGTTTCTTTGATCTTACTGCCTTTTAAATTCCTTTTCATTTTAATGATCACAGCTAAAAGTCTCCTACCTGTCACTGAGGATGTCCAGCACTCTCCCTGTGGTGGTGAAGGATCGATAGGTGGAGAGAAAGATGGTAATGAAGGAGGAGTCGCCCATAGAAAATGAGTGGAGGAGGTGGAGCACCAACTTCTCTTCTGTGCCTGCTTTCACACACTGGGATTTGGAAACTGTAGACTGGAAGAAGATGGGAAAGAAATAAGACCAAGAGTGAGGAAAAAAGAAAGAAACGATGTTACTGCAATCCCCACGAACCTCTCATCTTAAATAAAACTGAAAACTGAAAATAGTTTAACCAGTCAGTCACATTAAACTTACCATTGGACTGTTGGGTCCACCATGGTGCTGCTTGACAGTAACTGTGTAGATCACCCCATCCTCCTCCTCCTCCACCACAGTGGACTGTAGAGCAAAGAAAGACAGTAAAGACACTGTTTATATGAAGATTGCCGCTTATGATTAATGCATACGTTCTTTAAAATATATTTAATAATGAGAGGTAGAAATTGTTGCTCAACCATTAACTGAAATGAACAGACTTGCATGATTAGACAGTTTAATTAAAATAAAATGGAGTTAAAATCTTTATGTTTATCTTATCTTTATGCTCATTGTGTTCCTTTATGCAGCAACAACAGTGTGTGAAATCACACTTGTTTGAACCAATGCAAGAAACAGTCCAAATTCATCAAGCTGCAAATGCAGTTCAACCAAAGAATTTCTTTTGTATCCCACTTTGGCTAATTTGCAACTCAGATGGGACATGAAACGATCCAGTTTTAGCCTCAGGGAAAGTCCCTGACACAGTCACTCTATTTTATACTGGTACTAGCTCACAGGCTTTGAATCCCCATGCAATGTGAAACCAAGTCCTCCTTACCAAATCTAGAGGACAGTACCAGGTAGTCTTCATTGGTGAGGGCTCCGCCTGAGAAAGAGAGACACACAAGAGTCAAAACAAACTCATGTGGCTTAGCTATTTTATTAGAGAATTTTAAAAAAAGACCAAACTGAGAGTAAAACATGTGCTATCTCCTTTGTTCTCCTTAAAATGATAAAGCACAATCCAAAATTCACCAGGCTGCAAAGGTAATTCAACCCAGAATTAATTTTAGCCTAATTTACAACTGTTGGGAAAAGTCATGCAGCGCTGCTTCTAAACATCTTTCCCTGGACTGGGACACATGCACAACAATGAAAAGCTCATCTGTGTAATCCAAAGTCTGCTGTGCCCCATACACTAAAGGTTTCTATATCAAATTGTGCAAAGCAAAAAACATTGAATCAAGAGTTTAGCGCATGCTAATTTTTGGTGCAAACCAACAGTGTGTCTGCCACAGAAAGAGAGAAACATTCCTAATAGAAATAACAGAATAAGACAGAACTTGCAAAAAAAAAAACACTTGGCAGCCTTACTGCATACTTATTAACTACATACTGACACAAACAATTCTTGGATAGTAGGATCCTGCAGCCATGTCATGTTGCAGACACTGCATGACTCACAGCACATTTTTAGAGAGAAAGGAGAAGAAGCCTGAGACATGCAGCGACACTCCAGAGACATTTTAATGCTGTCAAAACAGCCGGAGAGATAAAAGGCAGATGACCTTTGATTGCAAAGAGCTGTTTTAAATGGATCCGTGATTCTGCAGATTAAAAGAGTATTTCTATTTAATTTAACTTTACACAGCTGCCCAACTGCAACATTAGTTAGTGCAAATACTTGCATTGAAGATTAAACATTTTGCAATAAAAGAAACACATCAGATTTTGGAAAATACTGCTCAAGTTTGAATATGGGTTTCCAACACTTCTTTATATAAAAAAGCGGTACTCTCTCATGTTTCCAATGTGTTTTAGCTTTTCTATAGCAACAACATTTATCTCATAAGCTTTGCAAATGGTTTTATATAAGTAAAATTTTGAGATGATAAGTTATCCAACAGTACACAAAAAGCAAAGATTAAAGTCTAAAAATGAGTGCAGATGTGGCAATTCTAACTCATGTCCAGCTGAATCTCTGACTAATCCTGTCCACATGTCAATAGTGTCCTTCGGTCAGATGCTGAACACCTTCCACACAATCTCACGGTTCTTGAATGTGTTTGCAAATGAGTGAATGAAAGGTAAATATTGCAAACTGATAAGATAAAAAAAAAAGGTCTGTTTTAGCATGCAGCAGATTTTTTCTTTGCCTAGTCTCATTCATTATTTCACACCCCTCCATCTAACGAAGTCATTATTCTCTAGACTAAATTGCCTAAAGGTGTATTAAATACCTGGGCCACTGACAATAAAAATAAAATAATTTAACAAAACGTGCTGGTCACACAGGTCATAGTTTTCTAAGTGAGTGCTTTTTATGTTTTTTATGCTACACATTTAGACATTACCACTAACAACCTAATAAACACGTAGTTCAGACTTTATCAGTAATAGGGGCTGTAGGATGATCATACTTACTATTATGCTTTAAGAACTGTACTTAAAAAATACTTTGAATTATGAAGTTATAATCAATATTTTACACAGAATTGGTAATTTTGCTCGAATAAAGGATTGCATTCCCTTTGCACTCCTTTTTAGTGCATAAATCTGATTTATATCTTTAAAGTTTGAGTTAAAGCATGTGGTTTGATATAGGTATAAATAGGTGATGTAAACAAAGTTGTTTTTATTTTATTTTTAATGCTTTTGGTTAGTGTAAGTTTTCACAGCAAAGAAGCTGTCAGCATATTTTAAAATGTCAGTTGGTTTTAACCTCATGCCGCATATCTTGTAAAGGGTTGGGCTGTTCTGTAGTTCACATTTGGATCACAGCATTTAACTAATACACCGATAAATATCACTTTACCCTGACGCTTTCACAACTGTAACTTTTTCCATTATAAAAAATGCATGAGTAAAACACTGAGTAAAGTCTTACTGGGTGTCTGCTGAAATCTCCAAACCTATTAGAAAGCGTATATTCATCATGAGTCAACAGGCAAAGGCAAAGGAAACACCTTGGAGACACACTCTGCTAACAAAAACAGCAAAACACACCGGCCTCGAAAGCTCCTGATTGTTAACCACACAAACAGAAACCTGACTTACATTTTCATTCATTTTTGCATGTCATCTCTTTCATATGCAAACTTTCAAAGTCACAGTATAAGCCAAGAAACATTCCCAGGATGGTATAAATTGGTTTTATTCCCTCCATTAAACCAACAGTGCAATTATTTGTAATAAACCAATGCTCGCCTCTATTCGCTTTTATCAAATTACCTTGCTTTGACGTGACCAAAGGTCAGTGTTTCAAACAGGTACTCCTTCAATTCAAAAATGATCCTATAGCACTTCATTATATAAGGTGTGCTCATCAAACCTGTTATTCTACCCACTCTAACTCCGCTTACTTCCATGCAAATCTGCCTGCGATTATATCTTTTCCCATGAAGTCAGGCTAAACACACACGCACAAACGCACACACACACCGAAAAAAGCGACAAAATGGTCCCACAACTTACCTTTCCGTGGGCAAGTTCAGACAGGTAGGAATCCCTAAGCTTCCTGGAAATCTTCAGGATAAACGCAGAAATAGTGTTCTTATTTTCTCCATTGCTTCTCATCTGTTATTCGCTCGTTTCTGATCACCTTCCCCGTCACAGTTGACCCAGATCTGTATGTTTACCTCTTTACGTTTGCTTCTCAACCTTTTTTGCTCTCTATCACAAAGACACACCTGAAGCAGGACCTAAGCCCAACCCCCACCGGTCTACATCACCTAGACACACCCATTACACTTAAACGCACACACACACACTCACACCATGTGAAAACCCCCAACACAGTCACACTGTTCACACAAATAAATGCCTCATCAGTGTACACGCACACACATTGACAGACAAAGCCCTGAAGCCATTTCCAGAACAATGCCCCACTCTTTCAATCTCCTCTCTGTTCTCCCGCTCTCTTTCCCTTTGTAGATGACCTTCCTATGCAGATAAACCAGTCTGACTGAATATTCTGTTTAAAACAACACTGAGAAAAACAGAAATAACTGTGAAGGTTGCCATCTGTGGTAGGCAGCCTGCAGTTTGAGCAGCAAGAGGCCTGCAGTCCTGTAACAAGAGGTAATAAACGTTCAGACAGCGACTAAACCAGGAAGCAAGCTGTGTTTATTTAGGGGCTAATGACATTGCAGAGTGAAGTCGTGCTACCGGAGACTTCAGCAGCTCTGTTAGTGTGAGATAGCTTGTTAGCATAGCAAACACCAATGATTGTATTATTTTTTGTGCACTTGTTGTAATAAAGAGAGGCTGTAAACATTTATCATTTCTCTTTATAAACTTCTTAAGAGTAATATTACCAATAGCTGCTTTCTTATATATCCAGCAGACAGAGAGCAAAATAATCTTTAGAAATTATTTGGCATGAAGCTTCTATTTGCGCCTACACCAACTCCTGGAAAAAATAGCAGACAGACATATATATAGACATGTGAAGCACTTAGGGCAGTGACCCGCAACCTGCATTAGTGGCTCCCTTTATTTGTGGGTGGGGTCTTTCTGTGTGGTGTTTGCATATTCTCCTGCCTGCGTGGGTTCTCTCTAGGTACTCTGGTTTCCTCCCAAAGACCAAAGACATGCTTGTTGGGTTGATTAGAGCTACTTTAACTAGAGTTAATTAGAGGTCACCACAGCTGGTAGCTCTGCATGTTTGATTTTGCAGCTTTATGCCAGATGCTCTTCTCGGTGCAACCCCAAAGCGATTTGTGTCACTCCCCAGGAACGACCCAAGGAGCTTTGTCTTGTTAGGCAACTGCGTACACCACTACACTATGCACGTTAGGTTAACTGGTGATTCTAAATTGGCCATAGGTGTCAGTGTGTGAGCATGAAAGGTCATCTATCTTTCTGGGTTCACCTGGACACAGACTGCTGACCTGTCCAGGGTCTACAGTGCACTACCTCTCACCCCATGACAGCTGGGATAGGTGCCAGTCGGAACAAATTCTTACCAATCAATTACTGTCTTTACATCAACTCACGAAGAGCCGCATGAAAATATTTTTCCCTGTATTTAATTCTGCTAACACTGATAATGAGACAAGATGTGATAATGTGTGATAACATGAAAACTACATATGTTACTGTATATCCATGTGCTGTTTAACGAACAGCAGCTCAGTGATAAGAAACCTCTTTGAGAAAAAAACAGCAGTTAAAACAAGTTTAACTTGTTCATACACAAAGATTACCCCCCAAAGGCAGAGTTACAACTGACTTATAAAAGAGGGAATGTGGTTTAAAATTGTCACTGATCCCTTGTGAAGTATAGTGATCTTGTGGGCCTTTCTGACGCAAAGGAAACTAGCCTTTTCTCTGTTTCCTTGTTCCAGACATAGATGTTATGTTGAGATTCTGCTAGGAGGTAAAAGTATATTCAGTGGAGCACCAGTCTTCTAAAACCACTCTGAATCTGGGTCAAAGAAAATAGCCTTTTCTGTGGAGAAACCTCTCAGTAGATGTGTGTAATTTTGAGTTTAGCTGCTTCGAAGGCTGGTGTATGAGGATCATGATTATAGGCCACTGCGGTTGGCGGCATGTGTTGATTCCTAACATAAAAAGAGTACTGTGCAGCTGTTATCCATGGATCTCTAGTGATTTCGTAAGCTTTAGAAACACACACAGCGTTGATTTTTCCCATGTGATCCATTGTTGCTACCAAATGTCACCCTTTGTTTATGTTCTTTGTAAGATGGGATCTTCTCTTTGGGCACTGAGCTGTGCTTTTTCTTAAAGTTCCCCCACCTCCTTGCTTGCAGGAAGCACATAATAAGTGGAGACAAACACAGGAAGCAGGACGTGCTGCTGTGTTGTGAAGCTATTTTTCTTCCCTTCTCCTTCCATCAAAAGTTTAGGCTGCGTCAACCTCCACCAGCTGAACAACTATGTCAGCTATTGGACAGAACCAGAAAAGCAACAGACAGGAATCCGTCTCTCATTTTAACCTACCTCCTTCCTGAAAAAACAACCAGTTTCAACCATTTCCCTTACATATATCCTAGTAGTTGCGCCGAATAGCTTTAACTTTAAACAAACACGCTGTTGACGCCCACTATTTTCAATCCACACAAGGCATTCCTGCAAACAGGGAGCCGTAAATATATCTTCTGAAGCTTTATTTAAAGATAACCATTGTTTTTTTTCTGTGTAGTTCACAACCCCTACCCCTTCCTTCCTATCTTTCCCCTCTTCTCACGCTTTCATCTATCTATCCCCTGGTGCCCATTATCTACTGTGTTTCAAGTAAAACTCTGTAGCTGAAGTTCTATTCATCTTATAGAGAAAAAAAATCATCACATGATTATAACTTTGTGATTAGAAAATGCTTGTGCTCAGGCTTATATGTGGTCATCCATATGTGCTTGGGGCGCGTCTCATCATTAACTAATGCGTTAAAGTGCCACCATAACAGCTTGCACTCTTCTGGGAAGGTTTTCCACCATATTTTGGAAGCTAGCTGCAGAGATGTGTTTTTATTTATTCACAAGAGCAAGAAAGATTTTGGCCTCTAATGTTGGTTGATAAGACCCAGCTCATGTTCATTAGCAGTCTAGTTCATCCAAAATGTGCTGGATAAGGTAGAGGTCAGATCTTGCGTTGGCCAATCAGGTTCTCTCACACCAAAATAGGAAAAATATTTATGTGCAAACTTTAGATTATATTAAAACAGGAAAGTGATTTTTGCCAAAACTTTTGTATTAAAGTCCAGACCAAACAGACACGTAACTTCACTGACAGGTTACCTGTTGTTGTTTGAAATGAATCTACGAGGTACAGTTTTGTTATGGGAAGTCATTCACACGAAAACAAAAATAGGGCCAAATAAAGGGAGTCGTGGCCTTGTCCCCCCTTCTTAAAGTAGTAAATAAGCTTGCGTCTCTTGTATTTCCACATCATGTTTTGAAATTACTCAACAGTACACTTGTAAACAAAATCTTGCGAATATCAGGTTGATGAAATGTTAAAAATGAAAGGCTACATTTGAAATATTCAACTGTTTATCACCAATATCTTGAACTTGTCTGCTTGAACAGTAAAGACCAAAAGGCTCAAGAATGCAAAGAGTATTATCAACATGTGTGATCTGTAATAACCTGATAACAGGACTACTAGAGCACAGGCATATTAGACCAAAACAAAGGTGCCTCCCTTCTCTCTTTGTGTTGTTTTCCAGTAAAAAAAAAAAAGACTATGCAAAACTAGTTTTAACTAGTGATTATCATCTCTGTTCACTTGTGTTCACTTGACCACTCGGTGTGATTGTTTCACCATCCCTCACACAGAGCAGAGCAGCAGAGAGAAGACACATTTACCTACAAAAATGTTGCATAACACCAACGCTGCACTCGATCATTCAGCAAATCCACAACATGACCAACAAGTGCCGTTATGTAACCTTTGTTATCTATAAAATAATCAGAAAACACAAATTATCTTTCTAATACTTCTTGGTAATAATGTGGAAACAAATGTTAAATGGAGTGTTACTACTACTAAATTTTTGAGCCATCAAAGTGATTTCTACAACAAGTCCCATTCATCCATTGCCACACAAGTTCATACAGTTCTTTCATCTAACACTCATATACACAGTAGGGGCATTGGGGGCAACTCAGGGTTCAGTATCTTAGCTGGACAGGAAGAGCTGGGGATTGATCTACTGACTTTCCAATTGGTAGAAGACCTGCTCTATCTGAGCTATACCAGCTACTTAGTAAGAAAGTAATAATACAGAAATATCAAGTTATTACCGCTTAATTACCAAACTAATATGCAAGTAATTGTCTTGTGCTATATTAAAGATCAACCAATATTACCTAATTGTTATTTGATTACTACCACAAGTCAGTATATCAAAATTCTAATGTGCATATATTACCATATTACCCTATTTATTACTAGGAGGTTCCTACATTGTTACCAATATATTACTGTACGATTACTAATTAGTTTTGTTTCTTAGGCAAACATTAGTATCCACATTATTACCTCCAGTTTCTGGCCCGCTATTAACCACTTACATAAATTTCACTGTAGTATTTCTCAGCTATAACCAGTGTTCATACAAGATAATTACTTGGATATTACTTTTGTAATTTAGTAGTAATAATTTGTCATTTCTATATTATTACCTTCTTGTTCCTACCTTATTATCACCACTGTTACCACATTATTACATTGTTGCTTTTGTTGATTCTTGTCGATTCATTTTCTGCGACACTGAATTCTACTAACATAACAATGATCTTGTATAGTCAGTGTAACATTTTGAAATTGCAACAGCTACACATCCACAAATTTGAGTTTTACAATCGCTGCATGTAATAAGACACTTAGCGATAGGGAATATTACAATTACATTGCCCCAACAATTTTTTTTTGCAGGGCTACATGGTAAAACAGAGAGCAGAGGATTAGCAACATAGTAGTAGACTCTCACTCAGTGTATAATATGTATAATAATATGTCATCTTGTGCTGTTTGGTTTTTAGATGTACAGACTGAATGCTCAGGATTGAGATGAGATCACCCCCTAAGTCCCAACAGTTTCAAAGTTAGGGCCTCACAATCACTGTGGTGGAAAAGCTGTCAAAACATAAAACAAAGCACTCCCATTAGTCTTTGACATCTTTACATTGCAAATAGTTTGCTACAATATCTTTGCTCGAAATGCCACAGGTTACTTTATGCATCTTGAATCACACATCCAAGTTTTCCTCATTAAAGAATGAACAGGCAGTCGTATTGGATTCCACTTGACAGCCTGTCCTTGGGGACAGCCTGTGATACTAGATACTGTTTACGGGGAGAGCAGGTGTACACTGCATCCACTGACCAGGCCACAGCATGCATTATTTAATGCGAGCTTCAGCAGACGGACATGTGACACGAACAGAGAGGAAGTCTGATCATTTGGAAAGCGAGTCAGTGTAACTTCTTTTTTTAGCTACAGCATTTCTTGAGGCTTGGTGAGAAGTAAACCAAAGAGCCCTGTGAAGCTGGGACATGAAGCTTGGTCAGTATATTATTAAGAACCAGTACAAACGTTTTGTTACCAATGCTGGTCTTAACGAAGGCTAAAGTTCTGTACATGTAAGAAGGATTCAAATAGTAGTCTTGTCTTTAGCTTAAAATAGCATTTGACTATGTGTGTGTAAGTCTGCTAATGCTCAGAAAACCTCGCTATCAGATGATTAAACATTAACAAAGGTGAAAGATCGTGGGAAATTTACCTGTGCCCTGAACATTTGACTTCCCAACCTTAATTCAGTTTTATTCCCTTTTACAAAGCCTACCCTGATTGCACAAGCCTATCGTTGACGAACTATATTCAAATTGAGGAGTTTATGCAGCAAAACAAAATAACTTCATATAAAAAGTGCAGAAACAATGTCTTTAAGTGGTTCTTTAAATATACAAATCTTTACTCTCCCTGCCTTGTTAACATTGGCTAATTAGCACTACACACAAAGTACAACTAAGGAACATCATTAGCTTTGCAGTTATTTGGTCATAAACCAAAGGGTTATTGACCTTTATAACAACATTTTATTCTAATATAAGCTACTTTTGGCTGCTCACTTGGCACAAGGGGTCACCACAGGTGATATCGCCGCATGTTTGATTTGGCAGAGTTTTATACCACATGCCCTTTCTTCTACTAAGATGGTAGAAAAAGAAGCGTCAAGGGATCAGCAATAGTATTACAACAGATCCTGTGCAGGATGTAGATACATATACAGCATGGCATGGCTGTCATTAAAAAAAAATCACAACAAGGAGGAAAGAAAAGTAAATAGTAAAGGAAAAACAGAAAAGTTAGATATAACAGTTCGATTAGTATGATTTATTCTTCATCAGCCTGTTAGTGTCTAAAATAAATTTTAGGCATTTACTTGCTGCTGAGACACTGCAGTCAGGACAAAAGTATTGGACCGACATACAGATCATTATTAACACGTTGCTAGCAATTCCACTGATGCCATTAAGCTGTTATAAAACGTAACTAGATAAAAAGATCTGTCGTGACGTTTTAATGTTATTGATTATTTTGCTTTGTTTTACCTGTTGTAAATGTCTTACAAGTCTGTTGATACTGGCTTATTTTTATGCAGTTTTTACATGTAAACATGCCTGTAGCTGAAGTGAAGTGTTCAGGATCAAATTCCAATGTAAAATGAATTAAATTAGTTGTATAATGATTGCCACTACAAACACAATATTTTCCTAATCAGCGATTTCAAATCCGTTTGCTAGCTGTCATCATGATTAACCATTAGATCTATAACAAAAATTGTTTTCATGTATTTAACTAGTTTGAATTTATTCACTTTATGGTAAATAGCAGTGTTTGTGTTGCCATGGTGCAATACACACGCACACATACATCTGTATCTCGGCTTTTCTGTCTGAGTCACAGTGACTTTATTCCCTTAGGGCTGAAAAGCAGCCTACCGCATCTGCTGTTTATACAGTCAAAGGCAGCTCACGCGGTTTCTTGGGACAATGCTCTAAATGCTGCTAGCTGTGAGGCCAGTGAGGCCATGACAAATGTTAAGGTCTCCTAATCCCCTCTCAGCTCTCTGAGATCTATTTATTGTGTCAACACCAGAAAACCTACTAAAGCATATGACTGTCAATACTCAAATACCATCAACACAGTCACAAAGAACAAAGCTCTGAGATATGTCACAAGTTCATCTTACTCTTTTCCACAGCAAAGATGTACAATGTAATTGATGTTTTTCAATACACACTATGCAATTTTCCCACCTTGGACCAAACCAATCTACTGAGAACGGTTCCACTGTGCCAACATTGGCTGCAGTTCACCCAGAGGGCAGGTGATAGTGTCAGGGGAAAAAAGCCTCTTTCCACAAACACACAACAGTTTATATGCTAAACACTGCTACTTCTTTTGTTTGAAACCAAATTTTGCCAAAAAAGAATACTAGTATTCTGGCAATACAAGATAATTTATCCATAAATGAGTTGCACTGTGTGAATGATTATCTGTCTCTATGTCCCTGTGGTAGACTGGTGACCTGTCCAGTTGTACCACACCTCTCACCCCATAACAGCTGGGATATGCCCTAGAGCCCGTCTCCCTTGATGCTGTCTTAAAAAAGGATAAGAAAATGGATGGATGGAATAAAGAATGTTCCTCTTTATGACAAATTTCTAAATAGTTAGTCCTGCAGATTACACAAGTATAATTAAATTAAAAACGAAACCTACATGCATATAAAAGAAGGACCTGGTTGTGGTGGGAAATCTATTTCCTTCTAGTGGTCAGTGAATGTTGTAAAGTGGCTTGTGGTTCTGTGGCAATACTAATACTTGCAGAGAGGTATTTTAATACAGTCACAAAATTTTATAAAATCTAATAATAAAACAATATCTGTTGTTTTGTTCAAAAACGAATTGAAAACAGCTAGACCCCCCCCCCCAACATTTTAGCCCATAATTGTTACAATTATGGGCTAGCGCTAGAAAGGCCCACTTTAATCTGTACTATTTGATATACAATCCTCTATTTAACCAAAAGTCCAAGAGTAGCAATTTTCTATGATTTTGCGAGAAATCATGGGAGCTGTTGTCTTCACAATCATTTCAGATCAGGGTTGGACTGGGATAGAAAATCGGCCCTGGAATATTTGGTCCAGGCAACCCACATTGATCGCTGTATGTATATATATATATAATGCATACACATATATTGGCGCAGGAAATAGCATTAGCTTACACGGCACTAATTGCTATATTATTATGAATCATTTAGCGAGTTAATGATAATCAGTAAACTTAGTTGTAGCTAGCGCCTTTATCGATGGTCAGAACACCTTGTGAACTTGTTCAAAGTTGTTGTAACATTATAAGATTACAACAACAAAAAAAGGCACAGTAAAGATATTAGGTCATTGGCGGGAGAGACAGGTAGCCAAGAAAGGTAACATTACATTGAATATACGTATTTTTCTGTGATTGTTGGAAACCCCAATATATGTCTAGATTTTATTTCATTTTGTTTGATTACAGATATTGAAGCAGGTTTTAATCAGGTTGGTACAGCTGTTTGTTGGGTTGCAATATTAAAAGCTACACTTTTGCTATTAGCAGTGGCTCATGGTGAAAGCACCCATTCATTTTACCTGAATCCTTGAATCTCTCCCTTCCTAAATATTTCCCTCCATCTATTTTCTTACCACAATAATTTTATCTTCTTCGTCTCTACCTCACTTCCCCACAGCCGGTGATAGCAGCAGTAGCCTCCTGTCACTGTGAGGCCTGCTGGTACTACTGTTCACAGTCCAGCAGCACCAATAGCTAACACGTTGATTAATTTGACAGATTTTGCTGCATCTATTATTAGTTTCTTTTTATTCTCTCAGCTTTTCACTCCAGCTTCAACACTTCTTCCACACCTTTTTTTCTACAAGCTGCGTGAGTGCACAGCAAAGGTAGGGGAGATAAATAAAATAATAAATAGCATTAGCTTACGCAGCATTAGCTGCTATATTATCCATTATGAATCAGCTATCCATTTAGCGAGTTACTACTATTTGCTAAATTTAGTTGTAGCTATCGCCTTTATCGATGGTCAGAACACATTGTGAACATGTTGAAAGTTGATGTAACATTTTAAAATTAAAATACAAATAAGCAATAGTAAAGATATGAGGTCGTTGGCGGGAGAGACAGGTAACCAAGAAAGGTAACATTACACTGAATAAACTTACATATTTGTCTGTGATTGTTGGGAACGCCAATATACAAATATAAAACACCCATGCATCCATTTTGAGGCAAAGTCAAACCCATTCACCTGCGAACTTTGCACTTC
Source organism: Etia nguti (assembly GCA_015106755.1). Lineage (NCBI taxonomy): Eukaryota > Metazoa > Chordata > Actinopteri > Cichliformes > Cichlidae > Etia > Etia nguti. The sequence continues at coordinate 21,866 of VUQG01021787.1, read as the reverse complement.
AGCGCCAACGGCTCTCCTCCCTGAGTGGCTACTTATGGTTCCTCTGTCAGGTGATAAAGGTCGATAGCCAATGAGGGGCACATTGTCTGATTCCACCCCAGGCAGGTTAAAACCACCTGTGCGTATGTTACGGGGGAGCATGGTGCCAGCTGCTGCAGACAAGAGACACATAAGAAATGTTTTAGATATCTATTAAGAAGCTGTTAAGAAAATGAATTAAGTGCTAACATGTTCATTTCCTGATAACATAAAAGTATAACATTACATTATTATCAGACAGTGGTGCTAAAGGCTTAGGCAATAAAAGTGGATCACATCAGCCCAGCAGCCAGAAACTAACTTAAATTTCTACAACTGACTCATAAAACATGTCGAAACTCGTTATAGAATAGCAGTGTTTTCCTTCTAAGCACTACAAATCTGAAACAAACTGTCAGAAACACAGAGATTGTCTCCAACTTTCTAGGTTTTAGATCAAAGCTTAAAACTTGACTGTTTATTCCTGCACTGCAAAGTACTTTTTTCTCAGAGCTTTAAAGCTTTTTTTTTTTTTTTATCTTGAATACAATTTTTCTTCTCATAGAGTAATTTTTATTTTCTTTATTTTGATGCTTTTTAATGTCTAAACTTGGACATTTAGTTAGATAACAAATGTGAGAAGTCTAAATGTTTCTAATTTCCAGTTAGGTTCTTAATAATTTGTTTGTTTTATAAAATGAGGAAAGGATGTAACAATGTCCAGAGTGATGTCCCTAAATGTGTGACCACAGGGCAGCTGGATTTTGTACTTAAGGCTTGAAGAAGTAATCATCAGTCATTTTCAGTAAATAAACTAACTGTAACTTTATGACGTATAGCCACGCTCGTGTGTGCCTCACCTGTGAATACTTTGCACATGTTAGAGCTCCACATTGGACAAACTATCAGTTATAGGTTTAAAAACTTTAAGATAACCTTTAAACTGCATTTTAAACAAAAGCAACACTCTACAGTTAATGGTATCCTGGAGTTGATTTGCTTAACACACTGACTGTGCCCTACAGCAGATCTGGATTTGCATAGCAACCCCTCCTTCCATTTCCCTTTCCCCTCTTTGGTATTTAGATTGCCCTGAAGATAAACATCAAGTAAACACTGTTACAGGAAAAGAGGTGTTGAGAGAGAGAGAGAGTTGGTTGGTGTAGGAGTGATATGAGGGTGATGGAAATGTCATCCACAGACACATAAACAGTGATGTTAACCTGAAGAATTGTTATAAAAACCCATGTTAAGGTGCTCAGTTGTGCAGTTTGGCGCATTAATAAATGTTAGTGTGTCGCGGTTTCTTCTGACTTTTACCGGGAGCAAATGATACAGAATGGCTGTGATGTGGCCAGCAACAGAACAACAGAGTCTGCCCTGCTAGTATGTTCAGATGACCTTTGAGCAAGGCACATCACCCATCTGATTGTTCACACAGCTCTGGATCAGAAAGAGCCCTTAAAAAGGAATGTGTGGTCTAAAAATGCATTAATGGCACTCCCTAGTTTCCACTCATTTTGTATTGGTTCTTTACAATTTGTGTAACACTAAACTTTCTCTTGCATAATGCTCTGTCTTTAGTGCGGGTTTGTGATGGTTCATTATATTCTTGCTCAAGAAAACAAGTTTGCGCCGTGAATAAGAGAGGAAAGGGGAGCAGGCCTGCAGGGGAAACAAAGCATTACCAGTGCAGCATATGATCTAGCTGACCAACGGTTATGCAGAAGTCTGAAAGACTGCTATTCACTGGCCTGACCAAAGCAAACAGCCCACATATGACTGAGGTGTACACAAATATAACGCAGTAACTAGGCTACAGTAAGTCACACCCCATAATGCCTATTTTCTGTTTAATAAATGTTGCCGTGGGGTGGTGCTACAGCAATGTACAGTCCTAATGACAGCTTCAGTCTCGATGTCGGCTGGAAGACGAGAATGGAGCCCGAAACTGTGAGGGCTGCAAAAGTTTAACGCGTGTATTTAAACACAGCAGAGTGACAGACGATGACATTTGCTTCCTGCTGCGAATCACTCAGGGACACGAAGGCCGTAAAAATTAAGAGCTAGGCTATAAAAATTAAGCAAATAGAGGAAGATGAATGAAGGAAGCTACAATTCAACTTACTGAGAGCGAAGTCTCATTCGCAGGATGTGCGCTATCCAACCGCGGTCAGCTCGATCCCGAATGCATTGGATGACCGCCGGGGCTGCTGGATGTGTGGCCGGCTCAGCTGAGGAGAGTCGCACCCATCTGTGCCACCGTCACCACCGACAACGACGAGGGAGTCTCCATCCTCCGCCTCGCCCCCCCACCCTCTCTCGTCCCTCTATCAGTCTCTCCACACTGTTCGTCTGTCCAGCTTTCAGCAGCTGATAGCGCACTTTGGTCTGTCTGCAAACTCCCTCCCTTCCTACCTCCCCTCCCCTCCCTCTCTCTCCGCCTCTCTCTCGCTCTAACGTCGCAGTTCCTGTACGTTGTGCATTCACTGCTTTGGCAACAGATCCGTCAGTTCCCACCGTGTGGATAGCGATACACCGCAACCGCCGACAACGTACGCGTCGCCTCTGGGGAAATGTTACTTCAAGGATCAGCAGGCAGACAGCGTGACCGCGCACGAGCACGTGTACGCACAAACACACGCGCATTTTCTGGCATTTTTGAAAGTCTTTACATCCATAAAATCTTCACCTCATCTAAACGAACGCTGACTGCAGAAAAAACAAGCCCATTAAATTGGCTTTAATACTTAAACCTATACATTAAAATAACAATTATAAAGCAGTCCCTATTAAACTCATAAACCTAAAAGTAAACCTGACCTCGGACCTATCTTCTGTACCACCAGACTTCATAAATCGACGTTAGGCTACTGAAGCAGCTAAGACATTTAAACTTGAATCCTCTATGTTTGGGTCAAGATCAAACACGTCTGAGGTCTATAATTTAGCTTTAGAGCATTACATACTTCTCTAAATTTTAATGCAGGGTCTCTCTGCAGTACACAAGAATTTTCACAGGTTGACCCTCATGATTATTCAGTGTAACTTAATGTGTAGAAAAATTCAGATTGCCCCTTTAAGCCTAATATAACCTTAAGGATATTATTACTCTAATAGTTAGTTGCTTCAAATGCATATCCATATTCACAATGCAAACCCAGACAGCAGTCACTCTTGGGCATAATCTGGGCTACTTGTGGCACTTTTTAAACAATACATTCTTCATTTTTGAAAAGTCAACACACACACATGCATCAAACAGTCTTTACCTTACAAACCTGAGCTCAAAGAACGGGAGAGATATTGTTATTTATTTTTACCACTGATAAGTAGAATAAATCACACTTACAGTTGTAACCAGACCATTGTTAGTGCCATCACCATGCACCATGCATGTGTGCCACATTGTCACAGAGCAGTCACATCTTGTAATGCATTCACAAGGACTGCCAAGTAAAATCATTACAAGTCATTTAACTCATATAACTGATTTGATATAATTTTTTAATAAAAATCCCTCACTATTTGTTGTTCACTCCTGTGCCACCCCACTGAGAAATCCCAGAAACACACCTGTTCTCACAACTGAAGTCATCTGTGGCTCGGTATTCACGCAAACCCCACAGAAACACCCTCAGTCCCATGACATTTAATCTAGACACTTTTGGGTTTAGCTTCATATTTTAAGCAGTTATCTAATGCTGTTTTTAGTGCATTGCTGTAGCATTAAATGTTAGTATTTGCCTTCTCCGCTCCTTCAAGGATGAATGGTTTCATCTGTAAAAAGTAGGCTACCATTCAGATTACAACAGCTACTGTGTAATGACAAATTCATTTTAAATTGTGACACGGAAAGGAACTTGAGAAACAACACATCCATCACATGCAATAAAAACCCATGATGTCAAGGTTTCAGCTTCTTCTTTTTTTGTCTTAGAACCTGTGAAGACTCGGCATTACAGATTCCATGAGCTATGAGGACTTTAGATGGTCTCCCTTTCTTACTATCCTACTTATATCCTCATCATCATCATCATCATCACACCTCTGGGGCTTTTCTCGAACTTCACTCTGATCCTGCGAGTCCATGAGACTGACAGGCCTGATTGCAGTAGAGTTCCTGTTCTGGTGTTTGTTCGCCACCCAGCGGCCACATTTGGAAAATGGCACTTTACGCTTTCTTTCTTTCTTTCTTTCTTTTTTTTAATCTGCCAGGGGCCATTTTGAACCGCACGGCGGTGTTACCACACGCTCGACTGGTGTGAGTAATGTGCAAGACATAAACAAGAAAAGAAAGCAAAAACAAACAAACACAACCTTGGATTTGATGGATGAGCCTGCAGCCAAAAACAGCAAAACGCGCCGTTCGACTAAAGCAATTTAACTGTAAGAGTAATCTAAATCCCGGTGTGATTTAGCTTTGTTTACAATTTAATAACGTCTCTGTGACTCTCTGGAAGCAGCTTCCCCCCGATGTTTGCCTTTTCTGAAGGAGTTAATAGGTTTTCAGTAACCATATATACTCAACAACGGGCATGATTCATTCAAGACTGAACTCATTGAAGCAGCCTGCACTGGACGTATGACTGGAACTGGTGCAATTAGAGACACTGTGCATTTGTGCATGTTTTGTTTTGTTTTGTGAGCCATCAGACATCACAGCCCAGAGGAGATGATCCTCTGGATGTCACATCTGCCCTGCAGATGTGGTATTTGTCCCCTTTGGAGTTTATTTTTTAAATAAAATTGTAATATCTGGTTTATATGGGAAGTAATTCTCTGTGACGTTGTGTTGTACATCATCGACCTCAAAAATGCTTTAGATCTACTGGGATTCCATTGTAGTGTTTTCTAAATACTGTTTAATGTAACCCCCAAACTGCTGAGTAAAACAGAAAGAACGATAACACCAAATTCAGTTCATTTTAGCCTGGCAGCGGTTAAAAATCAGCACTGATAAGCAACAGTTTAATCTTCCTGCTCTGCTTCTAGTGCTGAAAACTTTTCCCACCGGTTTCCTAAACTTGTCCGGTCCCTCTTGTTTGAAACCAATTAATGAGGCGGCTAAACTCACTAATTGGATACTTAATTGGCCCCTGTTACCGGGCTCGCTGCTTCCGCAGGCTTTTAGCGCACCGCCACCCGCCTTTGTTTTCTCAGAAATCACCATCCCACCTTGTCACAGCGATTTAGGGTCAATCTCTCACACAGGAAGGTGCTCTCGCGTAGGACCCCCCCGCCACCTCTGGATCCCCCTCTATCAGTATCTCCCTCCCACTCTATCTCGGTGTTTTATGTCTGCGTCACAACAAGTCGGTCGAGAGAGAGAGGCAGGGATGATGGCGTCTCTGGCGGCTTGATTCCGGTGCTGCTCTGACAAACCCGCCTTAATAGCATCAGTAGGTGGTGACGGAGAGGGGGGGAAGAGAGCAAAAGCGACGGGAACATGACGAAACGGCACCGCGGAGGACGGACAAACTAGACTGAGAGACGGACGGACAGTCAGTCCACCCCCCCCCCTCCTCCTCCTCTCTCTCCTCCTCGCTGACGGCTTGACTGACACACACAGGCGCTTGGCACAGACAGGGACATACATGCACATCATCCACTTTTTGCAAACACGCAGGCTACGCATCCGAGCTGGCAGTAATTGGGCAGCGGAGACCCACAGCAGATGAGGGCATTTCATGTCCAGCCTGTCCAGGAATCACTGTGACCCCGACGGAAAGGAGTTCGACTTGACAGGTACCCTTCACCGGCCAGCTTTCAGTGAAATTTGCCTGATTTCCCTCTGATTCACAAAAGGCTACATACACTGTAATGCATCCTGCGTCTGTCTTGACTTGAGTGCATGCACTGGAACAAATGCTCAATGTGCAGAGATAATGCCTGCAGAGTCATTTGATGCATCTATTCAAGTTTTTAAGATGTTGGGAAAGGGGAAGACAACAGCAAAGTGCAGGGAAGATGTTTCAAGTAGCTGCACTGTGATCTTTGCTCATTCAGTCAAACTGTATTGCAGTAGTCATCATGCAGTGTTTTTTTTTCTGTGTGTGTATGTGTGTTTGATGTGTGCAGTAATCATTTGTCTTGCTCTCTGGTTGTGTACTCACTCTCATCTTTCACTGTGGTGGATACAGGCTGTCGCTATGCTCTAGTCTAAAAGGAGGAGGATGGAGGGGGGAGATTTTAACCCCTTTGCACTGAAGCCCGCCTGTCTCAGAAGCAGTCGAAATGCCGGGGCCATAAACCCCTCTGTCAGCAATGGCAGCAAAGTATTCAGCGAATAAATCGGATTTCCATTTCACATGAGCCCTGCTCTCTCTCCCCTCTCTGTCTCTTTCCTCAGGATGGGGGGAGTAAGTGAAGGAGATGATGTGTTGGCTCGATGGAGTGATGGACTACTGTACCTCGGCAATGTGAAAAGAGTAAGTGCATGTATGAGTGTGTATGCATGTGTGTGACAGAGAGACCTTTGAGAGTGTGTATGCAGCATGTGCATGAGTGTGTTTGGCTGGATTTGAAAAGACTTCCATTTAGTTTTGTCAATCATTCTGCTCACCTGCTATCTCCTTCTCAGGTAGATGGAGTCAAGCAGTGTTGTCTGGTGAGATTTGAGGACAACTCTGAGTTCTGGGTACTGAGAAAGGACATTCACTCGTGTAAGAAAAACTCTTTTTTTTCCTCCCCCCCCTCCCGCTCCCTTCGGCAAGAAGAGTAAGTAGCTTCCTGTTGAGAGAACTTTGTACTTGTTGGGTTAAAAATGCATCTAGCTTGAGCTTTTGAACACAGAGATGCTCGGATGAACTCGCAGTAAAGGTGTTTGCTTCCACTCTCAGATTTTGCTGAAGGAGTTGAATGAATGCTCGTCTGATTTGTTCCTCTTGTGAGCTTAAAAGTTCAAATCTTGTGCCTTTTCTCTCAAGATCTCTCAACTGTTGTCAATGAAAAATGCAGAAGAGAAATTTCAGTCACGTTCGAGGTTATGATACCGAGTGCTCTGAGTATTTTGACAGGGGGCATGTTGAGATGTAATTGGTATATTACAGTCTATTTAAGAGTTTATTAGACTCCGCAGGGAGCTAGCACCCCCACTCTACCTAACATCAAGAGAAAGGGGAAGTTGGACGCTTGTTAGGACCGGGCTGGATATCCGCTCATCAAATGAAGTGAAATCTGAAAGGGTGCAGGAGACACTGAAATCAATGAGGTGGCAAGGATGTGAATCAATATACATAAATTAATGCTGTTGACTGCTTTCTCTCTCTCTGTCTTCCTCTCTCACATTTACTTCCTCCCCTCCCCTGCTATTCTCTGTCTTTTTCTGTTTGCCTCAGTTGCTGCTGGAGTGGAAGAAGTTTGCTGTATTTGTGACGCTCCGCCTCTTAAAGAACCCCTCATAAATTGTCTTAAATGTCGCCACGGTAAGGGAGCACACCTCATCACACGCTGTCAAATGGTGGTGCTCCACCAGTTCCTGCACTGACCTTGAACATTTGACACATTATGGTAAATAAAAGTGCCACACTTAAAAAGAAAACCACATATCAGAAATGAGTAATACTGTCGCTGGCACCTGCATCCTAACTGGAAACAAAGTGAGTAAAAAAACCTTTAGAGTTTATTGCTTATTGAAATATCCCTTCCAGACATGTTTTAAGAACTGGAAACACTAATTTGCAGAATAATAATTTGCAGCTAATTTGATAATTGCATAGTTAAGCAATCCTAAAATAACGCCTTCTTTTTTGTCTTTCTGAAAAATACCTGCAGTAAGATTTTTAAAGGTTTAACTGCTGGTTACAAGATGTGCAGTACTCTAAATGAAATTTTGTGTATATAAAGTGAAAGCTTCATGTGTCTTCATCACACTTCTTTACATTGAATACACCGCATTGAGTTTTGCCTCTCTTTAACTAATGACTATATATGGGAACTTGTAGGCAGCATAGAAACCTTCCAGGAATTGTCAGGAATTCACACACAGTTGGGAATTGTGCTAGTTTTTACAAGCCTTAAAATCTTGGCAGTCGATCCCCCAGCCCCAGGATAAAGGGGAGTCTTTCTCGTGTAAATTCTGTGAGTTTTATGAATGCAAATCAGGATATTACAGGGGTGGGGATTAGTCCCAAGCCTATATATATATATATATATATATATATATATATATATATATATATTTCAAAAGGTAAAAAGTGATGGACCATGATTGGCTTTCAGAAAGGTTAATCATGCTCATATGTGGCTGTCTTAAAGTGTTATTTTCAGTTAGCACTGAGAAATTTTCCCACTTTATAAGATTTCGGAAAGTAGCAGGCTAGTGTTGACCTCTACACATGCATATTCTGCACAGTGAAGGTCATGCATTTTAGTGTTTTACTCCATTTGGACTTTTAAGCTACGATATACTGAAGTGCAAGTGGGAGGAAGTTTTAAAAATGTCACAGCAATGACAGCAAATCTTAGCGTCATGTCTTCACAGCTCTGTCATGCATACACGGTTTCTGACAGTTTGTTTTTGAGGAGAAATCAGACAAACATATTCACTACGTTTCTCTCTCTAAATGCAAATAGTGTAAGTGAAATGTTTTGCATGCAGCTGAAACAAACTGGCACTAAACATGGAGCTGCTCTGTCATTATTGTCACTCCGGCTGTGTGTCTTGTAAACACGAATTAAACGCTCTGCCTCCTCCTCCCATTACAGGTTATCATCCAGAGTGTCACACGCCAACCATCGAACCGGAAGCTGACAGCGATTCGTGGATATGTCGGCAATGTGTCTTTGCAGTCGCAACCAAGGTCAGACGGCTAATCTCTACGTTTCACATGCTGGGGGGAAAAACATTCAGTGTGTAATATAGGAGAAATCCAGTCAAATATATCAAGCTGCGCTGCGGCTACCCTGTTGTGTGTGGCAGGTAATGGGTTTATTCGAGGTAAAAGCACACTAATTCTCTCAGTATTGACTTGAGTATTAGATGTTCTACATTATGTCAGAGAAATCATGAACAATCAATAGTTATGAAGCTGAAAAACTACACCGGAGTTGAGAAAAGTACATTTAAAGTCAATCAATCACATGTGCTCCAGTTCTGTAGATATGAGATGAGAAGGCACTCGCTTAATTGTCAATCAGTCAATGTCCATATCTCATTGTCCAGACTTCCGCTTCCTCGGACACTATCTCTCACAGCTGACCTACAATAAAATGAAACGAATTGCCTTCTCCCCATCGCATGTGATCCGTCTCCCTCGCTGCTCTGACATGACAGTGATTTCAGAGGTCGCCAACCAATCAGTTCTGTCCTCAAATTGTATTCACAGAGAGGGGGGGCCCTCAAACGGGGGCGCTTTGCCCGGCTCATGCAGTTTATGAAACTTCGGCTCCCCTATCAGCTGTCATCCCTGGACTGGGACCCACAGCACCTGACCAATCAGCAGCAGTGTTACTGCTACTGTGCCGGACCTGGAGAGTGAGTGACACTGCAGAGGCCAGTTTTAAGTTTGACTGTACACTTTGTGTATGCTCCTAAACTTTTTTCATTCTCCCACAAAGCTTGATCTCAAATATCTCAAAGGCGTATTGTGGCTTATTTATAAAGCGCACGCAGTGCATCTGACGTGTCTCAGTCATTTGAAACTGGCTTTCTTTGAGTGAAATTCTATGTATCAAAGATCAAGTCAGATATGCAATCAATAAAATAAAAGTACTCCAAGCTATCTTTTAAATGCACTGTCTGTGCTGGCTAGCTCATATGTAGTACTTATGTAGTACCTCAAGTAGAATAAAGCAAACACCCAACTGTGAATTGTGGGACCACAAGACACTTCTTATGAAATGCTGCAGTCATCATTTGGTAGCCATCCCTCAATTATGCTGCTGGACACATTTATTCATTCATTTGTGTGTTTAAAGTCTCTCTTGCTGTTTCTTTCTTATTACTGGGCTGCAGGTGGAACCTGAAGATGTTACAGTGTGGCAGCTGTGGTCAGTGGTTCCACGAGGCCTGCACACAGTGTCTAACCAAGCCTTTGCTGTATGGGGACAGGTACATTACAGGGTATCGCTGCAGAAAGCTGACAGTATGCTCATAATTATGTTGAAATTTTGTGCAGCTAATGCATGACAGTATAATGCATTTGTTCATATGCTTTTTTTAAACTTTCCCTGGGAGGTTTAAAACCAAATTTGTTAGATTTTGTTGGACGTTTGAAGCAGATGCTGATACTTGAGGGTAAAGGTACATCAATTCTGCTAATTATATGATTGCAAAAAACTTTATGGCTTGCTTGATAATAACAATAAAGCAATGATGCACATTTTAACAAATAAATAAAGACAAAATCAACATAAATAACAAGTCAATTAAGAACTCAATCAAAATGTTTGAAACTTAAATTAACGATAAGGATATAAATTAAGAAAAACAAAGCAAGACCTTTTTAATCCTCTTTGTCTTTGCTTATCTGCTAATACACAGTCAACATCAATATTAAGGCGGTGTATTAGTCAGGATCTATAATTGGATCGCTTCTCATGTGGCACAAGTCTGTAATTTCAAGCATAGCTTAGTTTACGTTGTTTTTTCATTATTACTGTTCACCAAATATTATTTACTTTTAGATCCAGTATCTTTAGATATGGAATTACCCTGCACAGAAAGTACCTGTGTTCTACTCGACATACATTTGCTATGGCTGATTATTTCGTTGTTGTTAAATGACACGCATGTACCACAGCTTCTCAGTGGTTAAAAAGGCAATGTCAAATATGCCATATGCTTTATATTTACTTAAAAATATACAAATAGAGAAAAAAACTGCACATTTACGAAGCTGAAAGCCAACGGTAAATTTTTTTATTTTAAATAGATTCATAACAAACTGTGAATCCACTATCAATATTAATAATTAGCTGATTGTCTCAGTTTATTTGAGATAAGCAGATAAACAGAGTCTGTTTAGGTAAACAGATAAAGTTGTCCACATGACAGCTTCACTCATCAGAGAAGTGCCTTAATTAGCTTAAGACTAAATTATTAGTGTTCCTGTTAATGTACTCAGTGACTCGCTCTACAAGGACAACAGCTCATTACATACTGAGAGCAAAGGGACGGTGACAGACACTAAGCAGGCATATCACCTCACAGCTATTAGTTCAGATGTGATGCTGGGTGGATATGCAAGCTGCTGATCACAGTGCGTTTCATAGGCTGCATCCCATGCGTGTAATAAAATGTGTCCATCCATTAAGTTATTATTGTCATTAACCATCTGTGCTAGCCAACTGGGTTTCACACCCTTCCTGACACCGTGTTACTGCCGAACCTGTCTGAAGAGGAGAGGGAAAAAAAGGAGGGATTAGATTTAGATTGACAGCCGGGGAGAGTGAGGCCGGATTGGTACAACATCTGCTGAGCAGGTGATGGAGGAAGAGTGAAGACTGAGCTCACAGTTGGAATAGTAAGCATGCACTGCTGTCATACCATGTCTGTGCTTCATCTTACCCAGTGACCTTCATGCATATAGAAGGACAGATGCACACAGTGTTGTTGTTGTATGAGTTCAGTGTCAGTGTCAGGGTCACTCAGGGCAGAATGTTATTATAGTGGAAAAAAGATACACCTGTCCCTTTATTTCCAGTTCTGCTTGATTTATATGACAAAATGTCTAGAGAAGACATCTATAGATACCAAGGAAAGCAAAAATGTGGAAAAACTATGAAGATTTTTGTCCTAGATTGGCAAGAGGACACAAATGTAGTAGCCAAAGACAGGCAAAATATTAAAGAAAAAGCAAGTCATTGGCTCCAGAAAAAGGGTGTGAGGAATCAAGACAGACGGTTTGACAGCAGACAAGGAGAAGGCAGAAATATATATCCACACTCAGCAGTGACTAGAAATGAGACACAGGTGTGTAAAACTAATGAGGGCAGGGCAGATAATCACCAAGGAGGGAGGGGGATAAGAGCAGAAAGTTTAAAAAACAAACAAACAAAGAAGGCACATAATGAAGCAAATCTTCAAAGTAAAACGGGAACTAAAGATAAATAACTAGTGCTGAAACCTGAAAATGAAACATGAAGAACAGAGAGAATA
>VUQG01021786.1:12212-29248 GCA_015106755.1 Etia nguti | reverse complement strand
GATCTGTCATGGTCCTGGGTCGTTGACCCAGTGTTTTGAGTTTATTGTTATTATTTTCCAGTTTCTGCTGTTTTGTATCTGTTCTTAGGGTTTGAGTCGTGTGTTTAGTGTTTCTGTTATCCCTACCTGTGTCCTTCCCGGTGTTCTGTTTGTGTGGTAAAACAGTCTGTGAGTTTCCTGTTTTACTTTGTAGGTTTGTGTCTCGTTATGCCCATTAGTTCCAGCTGTGCCCCTCCTGTGTGCCATTTCCTGATTACCTGGTGTGTGTATTTATAGTGTGTGTCTGCCTGTGCTCCTCGTCGCGTCGTCTGTGTTTCTCCGTGGATCCTCTGCATTATTTTGGTGTTTCTCCGTGTCCCTCTGCTCCTCGTCTCCTCCCTTTGTGTTAGCTTTCCCAGTTTAGATTTATGTTCTGTTCTGCCCTCACCTTGGTTTTCTTCTGTAAATAAACCCTCACTCGCACCCCAGCCAGTACCTGCATTTGGATCCTTTTCTCAGTACACCAAACGACTGCTGCCCCAGCCGTGACACTTCTTATGGTTTTGGGCGGCATTTCAGCCAGTGGTGTTGGAGACCTTGACAAAATTTATGGAATTATGACCACAGAAAAGTACCATCAGATTTTGATCCACCATGCAATACCATCTGGAAAGCATCTGATTGGCAACAACTTCATTTTTCAGCATGCACCTTACAATAAATCGCTACGCTTAATTCCTGTTTTCCAAGTAAAATATAAAGAAATTGAGTATTGCTCAAGACTTTTGTACCACACTATACAAAACGTGTACCCTGAAAATCACTATTATTGTTTTTCCAGATCATTATAGCTACAGTTATCTCATGGCAATTTAACCTGCAGCAGAAATATGGAGTGGATGTAGTGGGAGTTATTCCCTCAGGGTGAGAAACACACACACACACACACGCACAGACACACGCACACAACTATACAGCATACTTGTTTGTTTGCACTTACGGTATGAAAAGTAAAGCTTTTCTTGAGTCTTGTCTGTTCCTGTATATCAGTCTCCAGCCACCTGTTTTCCCAAAGGCTTCTATCTTTGGTCAAGTGATCGGTGATGGCTTTGCTCTGTCTGTGGTTGGCTACGGCATTGCCATCTCTCTGGGACGAATCTTTGCCCTAAAATATGGATACAAGGTTGACAGCAACCAGGTAGGGTGGTTACAGGTGGACGCAGACATGAAGTGATACTTTAGTACACTGTAAATAAAACATGTCTTTCATGTTTTAGGAACTAATTGCCCTGGGTCTGAGTAACTCCATTGGAGGAATTTTTCAGTGTTTTACTGTCAGCTGCTCCATGTCTCGCACTATGGTTCAGGAAAGTGCAGGAGGCAAAACTCAGGTTAGTAGAGAGTTCAAAAAACTCTCTCTTGTTTTCTCACCTATCCCTCCTAGTATGCATGTTAAAGAATACACCCACAACCAGCAAGCACCACAAGAGGTTTAAAGCTGGGATATGGAACCTGTTTTTTGGTGTGTTCGAAAGAAAAAAACAAAAACAGAATAATTATTCAGCAAGTTGCAACTCTGTTGACCTAAAAAAAAAATTTAAAAAGCTCTTGCACCTCCTTTTGGTTCAATGTTCTCATTTTTAGAAAATCTAGGTCATGACAGGAGTCTTATTTACAAACCAAATCAATGAGTAGTAGTATAAGACAGTATTAAAAATGTATGTCAGGGGAAAACAGTTGTTGTAGATGACTCTTATCTGAAGAAGCCAAAATTAGGAGCTCAAATCCCATGTGAAGTCAGATGCACTGACTTACTTTTGGTGGATTCTACCTGAAGCTCTAAGTGAGAAAAAACAATGTGAACTGATCTTTTAGACAGTTTGATCTCTTTTCTAGAGATCAAAATCTCTTCCTTGGGTGACTCTTGCCCAAGGATGTATCAGACCATGTATGGGCTGATACATCGATCATCCCAGAACCAACTATTTTAGCTCCACATATTACACCACAAACTCCATAATGTATGAATGTGATATTTTGCCCTAAACAAACCACAAAATATAATGAAACTATGTTGCCTTCCCATAGCCTTCAACTTATTTAGTAAATCCAATAAAGATAGAACGGTTTTCTTTATTTCTCTTTTGTAACATTTGCCGCTTTTCCCATCTTCGTTCTGCTATCTTTGATCTTTGAAAGCTAATGATTTTTAATGCTTTGTCATATTTAAGCTCTAAAGGGATGCTTCATGAGATCACTGAAAGCGTCAACATTCTCCTCCCTGCACTTCACTCTGTCTCTAGCGAAAAACAAAGATCACAAAGGTTAAATGCAATAAACCACACATCATAATTAACATTACTCTGATATAGTGCATCATTAAAAAACACTTAGGGAATTGATTTTTTGTCACATCATCAAACCCCACCTACACAAATACAAATTTACTGAAAGGCTAAACTGATTTTGTCTGACAACACCATTAATCAGCTGAGGGCTATCGAGGAGAGGAGAGGGTTTAACCGATGTCAGTTCTTTTTATAATCATACACCAATCCAAACCAATGACCCTAACATCAAGCAACTGTTTCGCTGATCTCGCTGTCCTGATTGCCATTCAATGTGTGCATATTTCCCTGCCTCTTCGCTCCAGGTTGCTGGGGCTCTGTCAGCAGTAGTGATCCTCTTTATCACGTTGTGGATTGGATCACTCTTTGAAGATCTGCCCAAGGTATTGTGGGTGTGTGTTTGTGTGTGTGCGCGCGCGTGCGGTACACTTCTGCTGACAGGTGTGCGCAATCATAAGCATACACATGCATTTAAATCTGGGTAGGAATGTGTTGGCATCCTCATCTCTTAGCCTTAGGTAAAAACAACAGCTGAGGTTATGTTGTCAAAATGCACAAACAGGTATTTCTTCTGCCTCAGGCTAAAATTGTTAGCTACTTTTAGAAAAGAGGTTGTTTTTTTAAAGCCCAAACATGGGCTTAGCATGATGTAATAACTACAGTTAAATAGCACTTCAGTGAGAGGCTAATGAAACTCCCATTTGTGTTTCGAGAAACTGTTCCACTTAAACCGTTTCCCTGATTTTGCAGTCGGTATTGGCCGCCATCATCTATGTCAACCTCCATAGCATGATGAAGCAGTTCTTGGACATCCCTGCTTTGTGGAAAAGGAACAGAGTGGATATGGTGAGTGCACCAAAAAGGACACAAGGATCTTGCACTGCATATACTGCATGTCTTCCTTACCTGCTGCTTTTTAGATTAAGTAACATCCTACTTCAAAGTGCTATTTTATAGAAATTCTTTGAAAGATACTTGGATGAGCAACTCCATATTAGAATTATTCATAGTTTCATATGATTCAGCAAATTTGTTTAGACTTTTCCTTAGAATGGACTAAAGTAGCTAAAAATGTGTCAAGCAAATGATGCCATTAAAATGAGTGACAGTTTTCTGCCAACATGTGTACACCAGATCCTTTACTTCAAGAGAGTGCTCATGTCTTCCACCACTGATGTATTCTGACCTGCTATTAACAATCACATGTATGCTTCCTCACAACAATAGGGAAATCCCCAATTTAGTGCTAGCATCATTTGCTGTGGGACGTTTATGCAGGTCTTTGGCTACGAGGAGTGAAAGATTACTGGTATGCAGGCAGACAGGCCTTTGTGCACTAAAAACCAACAGTGCACAGTCCAGTGGTAATTACACGGGTAGAATGGCCATTGGTAGAAAAGTGGACTTGAACAAGAAAGATAGCGACAGTTCACCACAGGGAGGAAAATGCAGAAAAAATACATCAAAGAAGAAGCACAAAGAATAGCTGCAGTGTTTTTAACACTAGGATTCACTTCACTACAAAGAAGTTCCAACAAAACATTAAAAAACAAGAGTAGCCCACATTCCCTGTTATCTATATATTTGTGACACAGCCCCCAGGGAAAGTACACAACGACAACATGTAGACAAGGGTCTACAAAGCTTTGTATATGACCAGCTCACAAACATGTAGATGTTACTGTTTGCTTCTCTCCTCCTCTCTGTGCTTCCTGATAAAGCTCATCTGTTCTGCCAGACAACAGAAGAAGCATGAAATAGTGACAAGAAATTTTCAGACCTATGTGACCTCATAATGATAGAGACAAGTCTCACTTTTGTTTTCACAATCACTGTTTAAACATAACTTTTAAAAGGACTATAAAGGAAAGGAAATAATCAAGAAATTATGCAGTACTTGAAATTATTTGGAATATAAATACTTCTACAAAATATTAGAAGTAAGACTGAAGTTTAATGACAGTTATTATTTAGAGGTAAATATAATTTATTTATAAATTATCATTTAATTTCAAATGAAATTGAAACATTGAAAATTCATTTAACTGTAAGGGAATGACGTCTTTGGCCTGGGGCCATATTATAATGTGTTTCTGGCAATGCAATATAATAGAGGCGGGGAAACAATGTACAGCATGTGACAAATGAGGCACTTTTTTATTATTATAGCAGACCAAACGCGAAAGCTATTCCTTATGCTCTCTCTTTCTCTCTGCAGTTGGTCTGGGTGGCCACCTTCATCCTCACCTTGCTGTTAAACCCTGACATTGGACTGGCTGCAGCCATTGGTTTCTCCTTGCTTACTGTCATCTTCAGGACACAGCTGTAGGCACACTTTACGTTGGGTTATATGTTTTCACCATTAATTATATTTTTTTCACAACCACGTGGTCTGTGCTGACCCATGTGTTCATGTCAGCACAAAAACTGTCTTCACTGCTAGTATGGAAACAATACTTGTGCACATGTAGACCACGTGTAGGCCATGTTTGTGTAGGGAAGTGTCCCGTTGAACATTAAAACTCACTACACCCAACAATTCAAACTGATTAAAGCATTAGAAATTGTTAATCAAGGTTTTCTGTGTGTCTGTGACTATTTCAGACCTAAATACTCCATACTAGGGCAGGTCCCTGAAACTGACATTTACAAGCCGCTGGACGAATACCATCAGGTACAGAACTGCTTCTTTTTTTTTCAAATCGACTGAAAATGGAACGGAAAATGAGCACTGGTATCGAAATGTACAGCATGCAAGTTTTAGTGTAGTCACTCCTATATCATACAAACACTATGTAAAATGTTTTCTGTTTTCTTTTCTTATTATTTCAAAATTTATGTTTAGATAGTCTCAGCAGTTGACCATGAAAGACTTCTTCTAATCACATTACATCTCTGTACTTTAAATAATGTTGTACTATCAGTTTTTCAAAAGTGAATTACTTAATAACTGTTGCTTTTATTCTGTCAGAATTCTATTTTAGTTTGGTCATTGATGAGGAAAGCATGGATATGTAAAAGATGAAATAATGATGAAACAATTAACTTTTTTCTCACAGCATTTTACTTTAACAGTTTAACAAAAACTATACATTCCTCATTGAATGGCCTGTAAATTTCCTGCCTTTTAGTTAATTAATTTTACTTAAAATAATTCAAGTAAAGTTACCATTGGTAGCTTATGCCCAATGGATGGTGATCAGGGGTGGAGGCCCAGTTCACAAAAAGGGATGTTGCAGTTATAGGGGGATCGTAAACAGCCTTTATGGGAAGCTCTATGCCGGGGTACTGGAGACAAGATTGCAAACATTAGTCGAACCTTGGATACAGGGGATTTGGTACTTATACAAGTTTAGTGAGAGCTTGGTCTGCGTTACCACTAACAAATCAGACCATTTCCCGGTGGAGCTGGACTCCATTCACGATAGAGAGAACAAGCAGAAGACTGACAGATGGCTTGGTGCGGTGTTTGATGTTGTACCGGTCTGTTGTGCTTAAGCTGACTATTTACCAATCAAGCTACATTCACACCTTCACCTATGGCCACAAGCTCTGGGTAGGGATCAAAAGAATGAGATCACTGATCCAAGCCATGGAAATGAGCTTCCTTAGAGATGGGATGAGGAGTTGCGACATTCAGGAGAAAGTCAGAGCACACATGCTACTCTTAACTAAAATGAGCCAATTGAGATGGTTTAGGCATCTGACTAAGATGCCTTCTGGACATATTGAGAGGTGTTTTAGGCAACCTCCAGGACCCAGAACACACTGTAGAGTTTTCACTTCCCAGGGAGGGAGATGTCTTGGCATCTGCCTTTGCAGCCAAAACCTGAAAGCAGAAGATGATGGATGGATGATGGATGGATGGATGGATGGATGGATGGATGGATATTAGATAAATTGCTATGAAATTATGAACAAAAATCCATAGATCTGATTGGTCAGGTGTGACTTTTACTTCATACTAAAGCCATAATGGAATGTTTTGATTGATTAGCCTGTTTAATCCATTCGGTTTCAGGTAGGGCGAGTGCCAGGGATTTTGATCTTCCGTTCCTCTGCCACCCTCTACTTTGCCAATGCTGAGATGTACCAAGATGCCCTGAACTCAAAGGTGAGAACACAGATATCCTTAACCCAAGCCACAAACCAAATCTTAATCCTACAGAAAGCTCTTTTTACAAAGTGACAACAAAATGTCTTTTAAAGACATCATTACTCTTAAATTCTCACAAGGAGCACAAATCAACTTATGTGGGTGCATTCACCACCACCAAGACCATAAAGCCAAAAACAAAACACAGTATCAGCTTACAAAGCACAGCATGACGTACTAAAAGCTCAGATTTAAATGAATACACAGAAACAGAACACCACAGCTACACACACAGAGAGAGAAAAAGAAGCAGCCAAACACCAACACATCATGTCGCCGTTTCCGTGCAATTAACTCCTCTTTTAAAAACATGATTTCTGACACACTAATAGCCAACCAGACTTGTCACCAATTCACACATCACAACTGTGACAGACATTGTTCGAAATGTCATTCTCTTCTCTTTTTTTTTCCCCCGCTCAACTTTTGTTTAAAACACCCCATCCCACCCGCTCCTACGCTTTCTTCCTCCCCCTCCTCTTCTGTCACGCCGCTTTGGGGTCAGTGGAAAGACAGACGGAGGGAAGCTGGAAATAGGATGACAAAAGACGCGGAGAGGGCGGGCACAGACACTGAATAAGAGAAGGAGATAATGGAAATGTTTCATTCATTAAAATGTCAGCATGTCAAAGTCAAGGGGTTGCTTTCATGCACAAATAAGCTCTTGCTGAGCAGCCTGGCAGAGGCTGCAGGTTTGTTTGCAAGGTGAGACAAACTCAGGTGCTTTTGTGACACCAGTTCTGATGCGTTGACAAATTAGTGAAAGGTTCTCGAGAAATGTACGATTACTCCCTGCGTGTCCTCAACGGCACTAACCAAGCTCCTGAGCTATGCTTTTATAAAATTGTTAGTGATCCAACTATTGATGTCATTCACCACAAAACTCCACACAGAAAAGCCCCAGGAATCAAACCCAGGACCTTGTTGCTGTGGGTTAACAGTCCTAACCACTGCACACTACACTGCCCACTTTGAGAATCTTGTTATATCATAATATACATCAGCGTGAGATGAAATTTATCCATGCACAAAAGAAATAGCTAAAGTATGTCCCTATATACTTTGATTGTTACTCAGTTTTACTCTTGATGTTAGAACTATAATTAAAACTATAATTAAAAATGTAAAACTAAGTCATATATAGCAAAGACCAAGCCTGATAAAAATGCAGTGCATGACACTGAGTTACACACTAAGTTACATTCTTTGCCATGCATTCGGATTACAAGTTGCTAGAAATATAAAGGATCATCATTTAAATGAAAAATAAAGTTGGATCAGGCACACCCAATTCTGTCTTTTTCTCTAAAACAAGTTCCTTGAGTAAAAGAAATCCAGAAGACCATTCCTAATAACCAGTCATTGTATTGTAACAGTGACTCCATTCATTCAAGCTGCTGCCTACCACACCTCTGCTGCTTGGTTGGTTGGTGGTTATATTATGTTGGTGCTAAACAGAAACTGGACTCACTGAACTGGCCAAACTGGCTGAGAATCCCTGCACAAAAATTTAAGTGCCCAACATTACGTATCACCTAAAGGTGAATGGTCATTTGTCTCTTCTTGTGTTAGCCCTGCGACACGCTGACTCAGTTTCTAGGGTGTACCCCGCCTCTGATAACTGGAGGCGAATGATTGGATGATTCCACAGCCATATGAAGTAAAAGATTTGGGGGTGGGGGGTATACAAAAAAGGGGCTTCATTTTGCCGCTGTCTATTCTTTTATAACACATTCATGATTTGTGTCACATGTTCTCCTGTCTTTTCTGGGAAATGTTAGTTTCCCATTATTAAAACACCAACCAAACACTTTTAAGTTTACAGCTTAACAAAAGATTTTTGTTTTTTTGTCAGACAGGGTAACTAGCAGTGGTATTGAGTAACTGATCTGACTGTTCTTTATTTTGTTTTGTAGTCTGGCTTTGACATTACAAAGCTCCTGTCAGCAAAGAAAAAACTGGAAGCCAAAAAGAAGAGACACGAGAAGAAAGAAGCCAAGAGAGTCAAAAAAGAGCTCAAGAAGAATGGGGTGGACGTGGTAAGGACAAACTAAGAGATAATAATAATATAATAATGGATTGCATTTATATAGAGCTTTTCGAGACCCTCAAAGCACTTTACAATTCCACTATTCATTCACACACTGGTGGAGGCCAGCTACAGCTGTAGCCACAGCTGGCCTGGGGCAGACTGACAGAAGCGAGGCTGCCATATCGCGCCATCGGCTGCTCTGGCGAACACCAGTAGGCGGTAGGTGAAGTGTCTTACCCAAGGACACAACGACCAAGACAGATAGAGCAGAGGATCGAACCGGTAACCTTCCAGTTACCAGATGAGCTTCCCAACCCCCTGAACCACGGTGACAGATTTAGAGGACTTTATTTCACATTCGAACGCAAGCGTTTTCTTCCACAAATACCTGTCTTAGCATTCCAAAATGTGTAGCTTCGATTGTGGTCGTCTTAAATGTCACTTTGATTAATATCTACCCAGAACAGGGAGCCAAACATGGAGGAGCAGAATCATGTGTCCGTCATTGAAGTAGATGCTGAGCGGGACCCCTCACTCCCAAGAGCCATTGTTCTCGACCTTGGCCCTGTCAACTTCCTGGACACTGTGGGGGTCAAGACACTACGAAGTGTAAGGACGGAGCAGTCACATTTACACGCATATATACAAAAAGAGCGAAATTTTACATCTTGTTTAAATGCTTAAAAAAACAGAAGACAACTGCAAACTAGTTTTAAAAAATCAATCCCTCTGTCCCTTTTGTTACAATTTAGCTCTCAGGTGTTAAATTTCTATGAATCGAATCATGACAGTAATGACATCATTCACAGTTTGTCCCTCACTTTGTGCTTTTTTGTGTGTTTCAGATTCGGAGAGACTACGGAGAAATTGGAGTGGAGGTGGTTCTTGCTGGTTGCCAAAGTAAGTCCAATTACTTTCAAGGCTCTCACTGGATATAAATGCAATACACTTTATTATGACTTTATAAGGATTTGGTAGATATGATTATCCTTTTGTGCAAACCATATGGTTAAGTTTTCTAAGAACCCATTTGTCTTTTTGCCTTGTAGTGATCTAAAAATACCTTCTGAAATCCATTTAGGTGGAACAGAAATACTCCCAAATCATATTACGGTGTGTCTTTTTACTTTTACATATGCTGTCCAGACCTACTCAACCACATGCAATCTGAGACATTCAATGACAGTAGATGTTATTTTAGCTGATGTGATAGTGCATAAAGTCCCTGACATGTTGTTGTTTTTTTCAGAAGACTGTAATTAGCCCTATTCATGGAAAGCTAACACATATTTTTAAAATGACATCTGGTCTAACCAAATGTGTTTTTAAAGCCTTACTCTCAGCTTTTATTTTTTGACATAATAGCCCACTAATTTAGGCCTTACTTGCTGTATGTGCACAAAACACATTTCTCTGGAACCCGGCTGTGTGGAGAAGGGGGATCTTATTTCACAGGATCAGCGTCTGCACTTAATACAGGCTCAGGACTTAGCGGTTAGGCAAAACTAAAAGGACAAAAGACAACAACAGAAAGCTTTAAAGTGAACTTTTAACTTAAGAAAACAACAAAGGGAAACCAAGGAAAAGGATGACACAGGACAGGAAGCAAATGGCAAATGGCTGAATGGCTCTAAGGACCAAAACAAATTCTCTTTTTCCTCGCTTTTTCTGGAACGCATCAGTTTAACTGAGAAAGATTCCTGAGTGAAGTGACATGGAAGTGTTTGTATGGCAGCCTTAATAAGAGCTGTTTGAGTTCTCGGAAATACCAAGGAAAGGCGCTTCCTTTTTTACTTCCTTTAGCAGATGACACATTGGTCCATCCTCTATGAAAGGGAAGAAATAATTGCAATACGTAATTCACAGCAATAGACCATCCAGCCATTCATAAACACAATTAACAAACCTGATTAAGTGGCATAGATCATGTAAATATAGGTTTTCCACCCAGTGGTGAATTTATATAAACTCTCTAAATTAAGATTGTGGACTGTGAATGTGTGTGAATGTTAGATGGAAAGCACTTAAGCATAAAAAAACGTTTGTGACTGGGTGAATGAGGCATGTTATATAAAGTGCTTTGAGCGCTAATGTTCTGCAGAAAGGCGCTGTATAGGAACCAGTCCATATGTCTGAGCAGTTGTGATAAAAGGTGAACACAGAGAATTTTACTTCGGACATAGAAATCCTAGACAAAGAGGATAACGGATCACATCTCGCAGAACTAAAAAAGAAAAGAAAAGAGAATAAGATTTATTTCATTTGATGGGGTATATTTTCCTGTTTCTTTCAAATTAAAGGCATCATAATTGCAAAATTACTGACGTGATCCGGAAAGGCAGGTCTGACTGTGAAACTGCATGCTTATTGACTAATGACTCCTGACTGACAGCTCGTTAGCCCCTGAGGTTTCTTACCACAGGCAATCGTACGTTTTGGAAACATGCTAGCCTGTGACCAAGATTTAATGTAACCACGATTTTATTTTTGATTCAGTGTGATCCAAAAAGTGTGACTAAGCCTACAAATTCAATAGGAAAGTGCTCACAAAGGTCCCATCAGAAAGCCAATTCTCCATAGACCTTTATATGACCAGACGTCTTTTTACGACCACAGCTATCGCCATCTGGTGGGCTCCAGGGAGAATGCAGCTTTTAGGCGCTTCCACAGTGGCTTCATTTTTCTGAACAGGAAGCTACCCGTATGTTTTACCCTGTCTATGATTCGAATGTTTCCTATGACAACGATGAACAAATGCAAGAATTAAAAATAGTTCAGTATAGTAAAATATATTACATTTAAAATACATCAAGTCCCATGAGGAAAACAGCTTCAGTCACTGAAAGACACACAAAGTCTACATAAACACATGCATAAATAAAGAAAGTAAGACACAGGCAGGAAGGCCCGGAAGGAAGGGGGAAGGAAAACACTCAGAAACTCTAAGAAAGAGCACAATGAAAGCCAAAGAAAACTGCAGATCTCATAACAAGTTTATTGTTAGTTAATATTTACACAGGTAGGAATTTTATACAAGAGCTGCCCTTCCTGCTTCTCCGTTCTCTCCTTTTCATATTTAAGACCTTGTTTCTTTTTCTGCTCTCTGTGCCTTCATCTCTTGTTTCTATTCTATTGCTTTTCTTCCTACACCGACATGCTCAATTACCCATTTCATCTTCCTCCAGCTTTCTTCGCACGTCTCTTTTTGTGTCTTCATCTCTGTCTCTCTCTCTGTGTCTGTCTAGGTGGTGTGGTGGATAACCTGCAGACCGCAGGTTTCTTTAACGACAAAGTAACAAAGTCTTGTCTCTTCACCACCGTCCACGATGCCGTTCTGTACTGTCAGTCTGCCATAACACAGAGTCAAAGCATGGAATATGAGGTATGAGAACTCAAGCATACACATCATGGCACATGATGGAGTATGTCAAAATGCACTTTGATGTTATATAAAGTGATGAAGAATGCAAAGAATACATCCTTTGCACTTAAACCTCACAAGCAGGAAACTTTCTTTGATTTTTATTTGTTGCAAGACATTAAGCTGCACAGCATTTCTGCTTTCTCAAACACCCAACCTCTAATTTGATGTTTGTGGGTAGCTAATTTTGCAGGAAGCTGATGTTACTATGTTTCTTCCTACGAGTTAGATGGGCATACTCTCAAATCTGCCCATTAAATAAGAAGTTGAAGGAGCCGGGAGGTGCTTATTATAGCGTGCTTTGAACAGTGGGAGTGGTTATGTCCATATTTGCATACTTTGTTTTCTTGTTATGTTTAACTTTAAAGACTTTTTTCCATCTTACTGTAACCAGCACTGTCAGCGAATGTGGTCCATGTGGAAAATGTGAAGGCACATTCCTGATTACCTTACTTCATTGCTTCATATTAGGGGAGTAACTGAGTTCACTTGCAGTCAGTGGTGTGGAAATGATTCATTATGCTAATCTTTATAGACAATGATTAAAATGTTTTTTCGGGATTGGTTCATTGATCCTTAATATGTCCAAGTAGCGTGACCTGCACCTCAAATTGACTGCACAACCTGAGGCAGATGGGGGTTGGAAAAACATGACAAACATTTTCTTTATTTTGAAATGTATTGAACATCTACATGTATTTTTATGTGGTTTAACTCAAAGTTCAATTTAAAACACCAGAATTTTTCATCTCATGTATACATTTAAGCATCAGAAATGCTTCACACACCCACCACACACCATCAGTCTCTGTCTCAAGGCAAATTATATTCTGCCTACACCAGGCCAGTGTGTGTGCACGCACGTGTGTGCATACGTGTGTGTACGACTGTGAGCTAATCTCATTTATTCACCTGTGCCTCCATGCATGTCCGCAAATTGTTCAGCGTGTATGTTTTTGTTTCTGCCCAGTCTGGCTCGGTATTTAATTGTTTATGTGTCTTAATGTTTCTGTTCCTGTAGAAAGACAAAGGAACAAAGACGAATCAGTGTGTAAAATACAATTAACAGAAGCAAATCCCTTTCACAGAGAAATGGGGAGCTCACACAAAAACACACCCATATTTCTACTGCTATTAGCTTAACCTAGCATTGTGAAATACATTGATTGGCCGGTGTATGCTAACGTCAGCAGCTTTCCCTACTGTTGTTTCTTACTGTGATCCTAACTGGGATAGCTGGTCAAGTACACACGAACATGCTGGGATACGGATATATAGGTGATGTAAATGTGGACCGTTGGTCTCACACACAAAAAAACAAAAAAACAAACACAAAACAAAATCACAAATAGCAATGTGCATGCAGGATTCCCTTTGAATCTGCATAAACAGCCTATACTATATACTGATACCAGTGTGGATCCATACTGTGGGTTTACATGAAGATGAGAGGTTTTTGGAAGGTGATAATATAAGAAGCAGGAGAAGGCAGTCCATCTCCCATGTAGCATACACTACACGGACAAATGCACATCACACCTGCAGGAGCTGCTCAGCCATGAAAACGTGTGCAAAGAGGCTCCCAGCGCACGGCTTGGTGCTGATGTTAATGCCAGAGGAGGTTTGGAGTTCTGCAGTTATTGAGTCAGAAGAGTGTTGGAGACTTTTACACACTATGTGCCTCAGCACTCTGCCACCCTGTTGTATAAGTTTACATTGTCTGCCACTTTGTGGCTGGGTTGCTGTGACTGCTAAATGCTTCCCCTTTTCAACAACAACACCACTTACAGCTGGTCATTGAATATCTAGACCCACTTGCTGCAACAGTTGTATCCTGTTACAGCACCATGCACAATTTCAGTAAGATCTTTAGGACAACCCAGTCTTTCACAAATGTTTGTGGCAGACTGCATGGCTAGGTGCTTGGCAATGGGACTGAAAACAACCGAATTCAAAAAGAGAGAACATGGTGAATCTCCAGTTCACTTAATTTGAAATCTGTCATGTTACTCTCTCTAAGGTAAACTTTAATTGAAATAATTAAAAGTGGGATAAATAACGACAATATTGTGGAACTTCTTCTTCTACTTCTTCTATATTTGATCACTCCTGTTTTATTTCACAGGAGATTGCTGCAACACATTTTTGAGTCCACAGAGGAAACGACAGGTGATGTTATAAAGAAGTGACAGGCACTCTGTCTGTTGGAGGAGTTATCCATGGCACTTCAGAACTGAATCTACCTTCTGTCTCAAACACAGAGACAATTACAGTACAACAAACATAGTACACATCATGTGTGAGCATATGCACAACTATCTGTTATATGTGTACAATTATATGATTATAAGACTTTGTATGTAATAGAAGTCACTGTAAAAAGCTTCACTGTTCTGATCAATATTAAATTCGAATTTGTTTAAGCCTTTAAGTGCATTAGATTAATTCAATTTCACATTATCTGTAAAAGTATACCATCCTTCCAGTATGTGTGCATCCATGTATGTAATGGTCTGCATATTATATGGTGCTCTGTGTATAGACGTATAGACTCCAATCAATCAATCAATCAATCAATCAATCAATCAATCAATCAATCAATCAGTCAGTCAGTCAATCAGATAATATGTATAGATTGTTTTTCTCCAGTGTAATTTTTAGACCAACTTTGTTTGTGTTTTGTTTTGTTTGTCTTTTGTTTTTTACTGTTAATCATTACATAAATGCTTGCCATGATGGATTATTTATGAAGGCAGTGTTTGTGCTCTTACACGGAAAGATAAATATTATTTTAAGATACTTTTTGTCCGTCGCTTTTGTTTGTTTCCTTTCTGAACAGAGACAGCGTTAATTACATTTTTTTCCAAGGAAGACATTTCATTCTGCGTCGCAACAACAGGAAATCTCTCGACGCTTTTGAACAATCTGGGCAGATGACGCTGTTGTGGATGTAGGATATTCTGTTCTCTCTGACTGGGACTGCCTGCCTGATGGCTGCTTAAATATAAACAGACACCATTCATCATATTTTGACTCTTTAATGGTCTTTAATGGTCAAAAGAAAGGCATGTGACTGAATAGATTCCAGCTGTCTTCACTTTTAGATCTGCCTGTGTCTGCTGTTGGTCACGGGTGTGCATACATGTCTGTAAGTAGTGAGCGAAGAAGAAAAATATTTATTTCCAGTGTTTTGCCCAAAAAGATTTGCCGCTGCTGTTAAGCAAAACCGGGTATAATGAGTCATTGTTTATTGGAATAGGAAAACAGTGAATCATATTTAGCTGTAACAAAACAGTCCATTTTTCCCATAAAGGTTTCCACTAAAATGCCCTTTTTGTTCTTTGGCATAAAAACAAACAAGCCATGTTCTTCCTTACCTTTAATAAGCGAAAGGAATTTGTAACACATTCACTACGGCAAATTAAAAAGGTAGCCCAAATATAAATTCAGGGGACATTTCATTAGCTACACCTGTTCAACTGCTCTTTAATGCAAAATTCTAATCAGTCAATCAAATGTAGTATGTAGACATGGTCAAGGTTCAAATGGAGCAACAGCAAAAGGAAGAAGAGGATTTTAGTGACTTTAAATATGGCAGTACTGTTGTTGCTAGACAGACTGGAATGAATATTTCACAAACTGTTGATTTTCTGGGATTTTCCCACACAAACATCTGTGGGGTTTATAGAGAATGGTCTGAAAAAGAGAAAACATCCAGTGAGGAGCAGTTCTCTGGGTGAAAATGTCTTGATGAGGTCAGAGTAGAATAGCCAGACTGCTTAGGGCTGATAAGAAAGCAACAGCAATTCAAATCACTTGCTCTTCTGCATACACTGTTAGAAGGTATGGAGAAGAGCAACTCTGAACGAACAAGTCAAACAGTAAAGCATATGCTAAACAGTCACCAGATCTCAATGCAGTAGAGCACCTTTGGAATGTCTTGAAACAGGTGATTGATGTCATCATTGGCATCATGAATGCACATGCCAATAAATCTGCAGCAACACTGTGATGTGATGAGTGTGGATAAAATCTTTTAGCAATGTTTCCAGTAACTTTGCTGAATATTTGCCATGAAGAATTACGGCAGTCCTGAATCAAAAGGGAGTACAAGCAAGGTATACCTAATAAAGTGGCCGTGGTGCATGTGCTTCATTAATGGAATGCCATTGTTTATCCTAGGGAGAGACTGAACTGAGATTATTTTTTGAATCATGCCCATCTACTTCTGCTTATGTGTGTTTATATATATATGTGTGTGTTTAAGACTGTGTACATTGTGCACATCACCTCCACAAAAATGTAAACTTCAGAGCGTGTGGTTGGAAGAATTGTATTGTATGTAATTCAGGTCTTAAGGTGAAATATATGAAACTTTTGCATTATATATGAAGCAGGGCTGTATATATGACATAGTGATTGTAATACTATTATAGTACTAGCCAGTACTATTTAGTGACTACATTAAAGAATCAGATGTGTAAGAGAAACCGTGCAGTTGTGATTTTTCCACCATTGCAGGTCTGTGAGTTACCTGTGGCTAGTTCTGTCATTTTCAGATGTAAGCACAATATGTCTGTTTACTTTTATGTTTTTATTGTATGATTTTCATCATTTTCTGTACGTATCCGGACTTTTCTCAGGAAAGGTAGGCGGAAGCAAGTATGCAGCAAGGCTCTGCTTCTCGTAAGAGAGCACAGCCTTACAATGGCTTTGTTTGAGAACATGTTCATCTACATTCTGCAAATTTATCTTAGCTCACAAAGTAATCCAGCGACTATATATACCATACCGAGAAGTAGTTTAATCTAACCCTAGAGCTGAAACATGGGGCTGCTTTGGAGGACAATCACAACCGACTTGTTTTGCGGTGTCAAATGGAGTAGCCACTCTATTCCAAAAAAAAAAAAAAAAGGGGGGGGGGGGGGGGGGGGGAGAGATGATCATGGTACTATTAATAAATAAATATTAATGGGTCTGGTATGTTCCAATGTGAGCCACGTGGGCTGGGTTATTTTTTTTAAGTGTGTGCTAAATGAGGCGAAATAGAAAGGGCGCATCTCCGCCCTTGGGGAAAATGTGTGTGTGAGTATCGGCTCT
>VUQG01021786.1:0-12192 GCA_015106755.1 Etia nguti | reverse complement strand
GTGCGTGTGTATGTATGAGAGAGAAAGAGGGCGTGTGTGTGTGTGTGTGTGTGTGTGTGTGTGTGTGTGTGTGTGTGTGAATACTTTAGTTTCTCCCCCAAACGCCGCCGATTGCATTCTTCTCTTGACGGGCGGCGAGAGGAGAGCGTCGAAGCGAGAGGCAAGGAGAGCAAGAGAGAGATTAAGGGTGAAACTTCTCTGCAGACGCTCCTGAACAGGTCAGTTCCACTTTGAACGCTTCATATTCTTAGAATATTCTTTTAATACTTCTGCATATGGGGGATTACAGTGCGGGACAATACCGGACCCTTCTACTGTATTTCTCCAGCATCGACATAATGTTATGGCTTTAACCAGTGAAACTTGTTTTGTGGTGGGTTTATGCGCATCCAATATCATTTCAGGCTTTCATTCATCATTTCATCATAAATGTGAGTGTTACTGTTGCAGCGCACAGATCCACTGCCGGGCACTGGTATCGATACGCTGCGCATAGCAGAGGAATCGATGAATTAGGTATCAGAGGTACCCGTCGTCGCGCATCTCAGTTATTTCAAGTATTTATTGGAGCACGGAGACGGGAATGTTTGATTGCAGCACAAAATGAAAACAAAAGAGGGGGTTTGCGCACACATGTCGCCAATGTGTTCCAGTAATGATCAGTCCGCACGAACGCAAGCTTATTTCCGCCTGTGTGCGGCACATGAATACTGTTACTCATTGAGTTATGTGCCCTCTTATGATCCTGTCAAAAGCACCTGACGCAAGCCACGTCTCCCCGCACAGAAACGGGTACCAAAACACGGAGCGCATTGCTGAGGGAAAACAATCAATCAAAATCCATTGTCTTACACCCGAATATGGATGTCCGGCTTGGTGGAACATCACTGGCTGCTGGTATAGAACCTAAATTAAGAATGGAAATGTAGAGCGGAAGTAGCTACAGAGTTTACTCACACTGTAGCTGAGTAATTCTTACCTTTAATTAAAGCTATAAATAAATAAAAGGTTGGGTTGCAGTTTACCAAACCTGAAAGAGACGACGCGATACCAGAAAACTGCTTCACACCAGAGCTATTTTTATCTCAGGTGATTTGCCAAGTGTTACACACGCTGCCCTCTTCGTTGTAAACCATCAATACTATGCAGACAGACACACAGTGTATTCAGATGGACCTAGAAAAGCTAAAAAACAAAACAAAACAAAAAGCCTCATCGATGATGCAAGACATGAAGGAAAAGAGAGAGGGAAGACGGGGGAACGAGAGAAGGGGGAAGGGGTGTCGTGTAGAAGAAAGAAGTAGGATACACTAAGATTTGTAAGTAGAAAAGGTAGAATAGCTGGAAAGGTATATCCCTCTTTTTTTAATTTTGAATTTTTCCTGTGGCATTTACAGCGTAACTAATCCAGTTTATCCAGTTTAGAACTTGTGAAAATCTTCTTCTTCTTCCGGCTGCTCCCTTTAGGGGTCGCCACAGCGAATCACCTGCCTGCATCTCACCCCATCACCAGCATCCTCCTCTGTCACACCAACCCTCTCCCTCCTTCACTACATCCATCAGTCTCCTCTGTGGTCTTCCTCTCTTTTTCTTCCTTACACGGTACCTCCATCTTCGACACCCTTTGTCCAGCATATCCACCATCCCTCCTCCGCACGCGCCAAAACCACCTCAGCATTGCCTCTCCAACTTTGCCTGATAAGCCTGTGGAAACTAAACAAGTAAACATTCATTTATATTTCATCAGAGCTTTCCCGCGCTTTTTTGTCATCGCGTTTTCGTGCACGACAGTGTAGTAACGCAGTTGTGTGACATCGCAGGCGCAGTGTGTCTAAACTGAATTAGAGAGAGAAGGGTTAAAGAAAGAGAGAGCACGTGGAGAGAGAGAGCGAGCGAGAGAGCCCATATGGTCTCGTGACGTAACGCCGGACGCGTGTGTGTTTATGTGTGTGTGCGTGTGCGCGCGCGCTGCCTAGAATCCGCAACGGCACCCTAATAATACCGTTCACACACTGTCGCCGCCGCGTGCTTACAGTAAATAAACAACAACAGAAACAACAATGAACGCCGTGACCGCAGCGTCCTGCCTGCTCGTCGCCGGCTTCAGCTGCTACCTCTACGGCAGCGACGTGTTGACATCGCTGCTCCGTGTCTCTGTTACAGACTCCTCAATGCCCGAGCCGGGAGCTGCTCCGCGGCGAAGTCCGCAGGGAGTCCCCTACGCTGACCTGCCGCACATCGTCAACGCAGACGGATTGCACCTGTTCTGCCGCTACTGGGAACCCGCCGGTCAGCCAAGGTCAGTGGAACGGGAACTAAATGTGTGGCTGTGTTCACTCTGTGTGTGTGTCCCTGCAGCCCATAATCTGTTGGTCTGCAGTGGAGTGTGCGGCTGCCATTTAATACAAAAAAAAAAAAAACCTAAAACATGTCGCCAGTAATTGTGTTCACATGATTGCGCTCCTGTGAGTCACATGATGACTTTTTGACGCTTAATTAGACGCGCGCAGTCCACTATTCAGCTACAGTTACAGAGTTTGTTCAGTTCAGTGTAAAACCGGTACCAGTGCACACAGTTTGAGTTCATTTATTTGTATAAATGAGAAGTTCACTCAAGTTTCACTTTCAAAGAGCCTCCCAGAAGGAGCTCTGCGACTGGTTGAACAGGTTAAAGAGCCCTCCGATCACAACTCGCCGTCTTCTACGTTAGCACAGGAAACCAGAATATGTACCTGCAAATGTGTTATGAGGCCTAACATCGTCTGAAAAGCACCCAAGATTAAAAACTGTGTGCAGTAAATCTGCATGGATGAGTCTCTTTGTCTGACCCTTGCTCAGAGACATTTTAATTGTGTTAATCTCCTCATAAAGGGACGACCAGATGCACCAGTGACAAACACTGGGCCACGGTGACCTTCATTAACACACACAAAAAAAACAGATCCAGGATCAGTTGATTAGAATTTATATATAAGCCTGCAAAGCTGATCTTTTTTAAACAAAGCTAAAATATCACACGGTTATCGCTCCTTATAGATGCTTCATTTGACAACATCAAAAGCGTTTTTGTAAAGAAGAAGCGCTTGACACAAATGTTAACCCATAAAGACATTACATATACATGGCTGTATAAGGAACCTCATATGGAGCCGAGCATGTCTTCCATCTGAGCTGCAGCTGCTCGTAGGGACACACGAGAGAACCGATGAATGAGATGAGTGTCGCTCCAGACTACAGCTCCTTTTCAAAACCTGTCCCAGCAGGAGGAATTATTGTTTTTACAGCATTAGCATTTGTCCATCCTGTATTCGCAGGCGCTTGAGTTTTTAAGGTTGGTTCCTTTCGCCTTCCCAGCAACAGTGAACGGCATCATAGTTCATGTGCGAAAGGCCTCAAATCCTGACTCATCCGACATTCTGGTGTGTGAAAGAGTGTAAATGGCACTCCTGCCTCTTAGCCAAAAAGACATCAGACAACAGAGCTGGTTGATTAATGGGTCGAGTTTGTTAAAAAAAACCACACTGGCTGGTTCGATAGTGAAACTTCCCGCAGTCTTCTGTCGCAGGCCCTTTCTCTATCACTCACACACTTCAAACATTTTGAAGTCTGCAGCCTCTGCACATGTGGCTGTGGCATGAAATAGAACGCAGATGTCACATTCACTTACAAACCACACTGTCACATGCTGGTAGAGAATACAAAAAGACAGATGCAGAAGTACCAACAAACATCTGGAATCAAGTTATTACTGCTCACCCACATGTCTCAGGGGAGTACCGACTCATTAACTCATACTGCGTCTACGCCTTTACTGTAAAATTGTGTATTTGCTCCATAAACTCTGTCTTATAGTTTACCACAGCATGTGTGAATGTATGCATGTTTACTCTGCACGCATACATATTTTGTGTGTTTATAGCTGTGTTTACGTGAGTAGCAAAGTCCAGGTTGGTCTATATTCTAGCTTTAGCTAAAACATAAATGTGCAAGATTGTGCACAGCAAGTGGGACAAACATTACTGCTTGTTATTGCCCACAGTGCCACTGTGGACTAAGGCCTCACTGTAGTCACATGAAAACACCAAAATCATCCAGAAATACTGTAAGGCTTGTAAATGTGGTATCTGGACTAGGCTCATACTTTAGTACTGCACATGCTAGGTGAGTTTATTTGAGTTTAGTGTCTTGCCCAAGGTCACATTTAACAAGCAGAGCCATAAAACAGCCAACTCTCTGACAGGTGGACAAGCCACCGGAGCCACCTTGTCAATAGAGTTTTTGGAAATACGCAGTATGATTGTTGATTTTGGTCCCCAGTGTCAAAAATACACAAATAACAAAATGAATTCCAGTGGTCCATCATCTCAGCTGATGATTTCTCCTCCTAATCATATGTAAGAGAAGTTAAAAGCTGAATCATTGCAGAATTAAAATAGCTGCAGAGTCCTCTGTGTTGTAACACTTTTAGAGCAGAGCTTTGCCTGGCTTATATAAGAGCTTTCTCACTGGAGGGCCAGCCAATGAGCACGCTAAAACTGCATGCAGGGATGGTAACAGGAAGCCATGCAAGAGTCAGTGTAATGATGTAATGTGAATTGCCAAACTCTTATTTAAAGACTGATGCAATAATGCGTATTTATATAGCTGATTCAGTTATTTTTCTTGGTGTTTTGTGTGCAACGTTTTACAGCCTCCTCATATATAATCAGCAGTTTATTAACAATGTAAAGTGAGTAAAACCCCAGAAGCTGCATTAAAAATGTTTACAGGATGCTTAAACTCTTCAGTGAAACCCAGACTTATAAAATTCTTTATTTGAGACAGCAGCTCCTGTACGCTAGACAAGGTAGGTTTATTAGTTTTATATGATCACAGGTGGTCGTCTAACTGTTCTCTGTATTACTTCAGGTTCTTTACCTTGAAAATATAAAGCAGCTTGCAGTGATTATTGTTGTGATTTGGGGAACTGAATAGACCACCAGAAGCAGACTTAAACTTGAATGTCTAGACCTATCTTGCGTGTGTTCTTCTAGATACCCGAACATCATTCCTGTTAGTTCATAGTTAAAAGCATCGTCTCCCAAAACTTAGTGTGATCTGAATTTCTCCTTGTAAAATCAAAGTTGGACGGTGAAGGTACAACTCCCGAGGACAAAGCGGCACTCAGCCTTTTGTCTGTCGTGCGGCCTACGCTTAAGAAATTCTCTCCTGTTTTTACATGTTTCACAATGACTTTTCTGTAGTCTGGATGATGGATCCACAGGCTCACAGCTACCCACTCACTGCAGTAATCAGATTAGTAATTTAACACAAAGTGACACAGTGTGTCCAGTTTGTGAAGTCTAAGTCTTTCTAAATGCAGCTTAGCCAGAAACTTTTTAACCATATTATGTGTTCATGTGTTATTAAAAAGGGCTTACAGTTGTTATCCTGAATAGGAAACAGGGAGACTAAGCAGAACTATATCTGAACCGGTATATACAGTACCTAGGGGAAAGCTGAATGTGTTATAGGTTAATAGATTGTTCCTGAAAGCAGCAGCAGGAGTATTTATCTTTTCCACTTTTGTGATAAGAATAGTTTGACGCCGGCATCAGTAGCACCTCGTGTAGAGATAAGCTCTGATGATCAAAGAAATCTCTAGGAAGGGTGTTTTCCTTTTGACAGTTTATTAAAAACAGCTAAAGGTTTGTGTGGTTATGAATAGAGTGTAGCCATGATAATGACTTTATGTGATCATATAGGACTACAGGTTATTATTTTATTTATCGTGTTTTTGCCTGTGAATCAGACAATAATAAAAATTAGAATTCCATGAAGGCAAAGTGACCTCACAGCTACCTTCACCACGGCTGTTAACATCACTAAAGTTATGAAGAGAGGTGTTGTAACCATGGCGGCAGGCCAGCAATTAGTGACTCATATCTGTGTGGGCCATGTCGTTTATTGCATGTGATGTTTGATTAGTGACGAAGCAGAAACTGAGCACACGGTTGGAAAGCAAATGTGTGCACGGGAAACTTCAGCTCCTGAAAGCATGTCTGGGCAGGTGTTTACCAGGCAGCCAGCACCACGCACCTTTGTAGAGCTTGTACAGAATCAAGCTTCCACAAATGATTGATTATTGCTGTTTACTCAACAGGATAATGCTGCTTGGAGCAATAGCCATACACTCTGACAGATGGACATGTACGAAATTTAGGTTACTTCCAGGGTGGCTTTGCTGTTGTTCAACATTTTCCGGAGTGAAATAATAACTAGTTAGGTAAACATTGACTACTGTTATAAACCTTATCAGTTCTCCTCTATTTTTATATCTTATTTCATGTTTAACTTGTACTAAATAAGACATTTTCATATTAAGTTAAATAAGGCTCTGTGACCTTCACTCTGGTGTTGCCATTTCATTTAATGGTGCACGAAGAATGTAAATGTACAGAATAGATATTTATGTTCACAAGCTGTTAGCTGGTTTTATGTTTTATTATACAGCTCCCCAAAGTATTGATATATTTCTTTATTTTTTTCAATCTTCGTTATTTGCATTAGGATTAGATCAAAGGTCAAAGGCTTCGGAAAGTTCTTTTACTAGAAGCAGGAAGTAGGTGAAAAGTCGACGGGTGGACTACTTGGATATAAACAATGATTGACAGATCTTCCAATACTCAGATGGACACTAGTATACCACACACACACACACATTGTGCACCTGTATTTTTACAGAATACAGCACACAAATATGCACACGTACGCTGATCAGGCATCACATGACCTTTCTATCAGAACCAGCATTAAATTTTTCAGCAACTTGAGCTACAGTGGCTCGTGCGTTGGATCGGTCCACATGGGCCAGCCTTTGCTCCCCACATGCATATCAGTCAGCCTTGGTTACCCATGACCCTGTCACTGGTTCACCACTGTTCCTTCCTTGGACCTCTTTTGATAGATACTGACCACTGCAGACCGGGAACGCCCCATAAGAGCTGCAGTTGTGGAGATGCTCTGACCCGGTCGTCTAGCCATCACAGTTTGTCTTTCGTCAAACTCTCTTAAATCCTTACTCATGCCCATTTTTTTTGTTTCTAACACGTCAACTTTGAGGAGAAAATGTTCACCTGTCCCCTAATATATCCCATCCGCTAACAGGTGCCATGATAAAAAGATAGTAAGGACTATTCACTTCACCTTTCAGTGGTTATAATGTTATGAATGCACAGGTTGTGTAAACAGGCCATGGTCTTATCAGCCTTTTTTGCTGATAAACTCTAAGCAAATTTCTTTGTGTGTTCATGTTTCTGGTGTCAGCCTCTTTAATTTCCTCGCTGCTCGTGTCCACTGTATCTATGATACATGATACAGATACTGTATGGAGACAAAAGATGCACTGCATAGTATTTCTTTTTGTGTTGGAGCTTGGGGGGAAATTAGG
This sequence comes from Etia nguti, assembly GCA_015106755.1. NCBI lineage: Eukaryota > Metazoa > Chordata > Actinopteri > Cichliformes > Cichlidae > Etia > Etia nguti. The sequence continues at coordinate 4,763 of VUQG01021786.1, read as the reverse complement.
CTGAGTAATTGAGTATAAAATATGAGCACCATGTGAAATTTCCCAAGTGGGTGATTCCAGGTGTCAGATGGGATAATTTACTGTAAACTAATATACAAAAGAGAAAAAAAGAACTGACTCCAAGTGATCTATTAAACAGTAAGTAATAATTTTTTGCATAATTATCACCTCCAGCAACCTTTACATTAAAATGAGTTGAGTGATGGATTTTCCCAATTGAAAGCATAAATAGCCATTTAGATACTTCAGGTGGTTATGGTAGGTAATTTAATAACATCTGTGAAAACAGTGATGCATTTTTGTAACAGAAAGTAGCGATACAAACATCATATGAAAATGCAGTAAGATAGCAAATTAAGTGCTACAGCATTACGTCACCATTGGTTTAAATTAGAAACAAGAACAAATATGCAACAGGTGTAAGTACATACCTGTGCAATATGACTTGAATGTCAAATTATTCAAAATTGTAATAGCTTCATATTTCAGACATATGCATTAGTACCTATGATTTCCAGTGTTCTTGGTCTATCTGCATGTCTGCATTTGGGCTCCTCGGGGAAAATAATTTCTACTAAATGAAAAATCTGATCAGGACACTGATCAAAACATGGAGAAGGATACAGACAGAACAGTGACAAAATAAGAATCAGTCACAATTCAGCTGCCACAGTAACCAGAAGGTGCAAAACGAGTACAGTGCAGTTTATCACAGTACAACGTGTGTGGCTCTGCTTTTAAAATGATGTCAAAGATGGTGCACCTCATAAGCAGTCAGGCCCCATAAAACTCTGGCAAAGTGCTTCAGTCTTGGCACAGGAGAATTTTGCGACAGCTCAAAGTATGCATGTAAATGTGAAGATGTAAAAGGCTTAATATTGGATTCAGATCAATGTACATTTCTTCAGCTCAGATGGCGTCCAGCGTGTTTGGTGTGAACCTCCAGGATTGACACAGTAAATGCTTAAGAGGTGGGAGTGTGATAATGTAATGGCTATTTACATTTATAGGCAGCACCACGGGAGCCTGTGGATATACCAAAATAGGGACTGACTGACTCCCAAAGTCTTCAGAAACCTGACAGGACGGAATATTCCAGCTTGTTAAAAATTCAAAGCATGTGGCTAAAATCAAATTATGGCCTGGCCAACCCCATTTGGGGTTATTTTAAAGAGAAAAGTTGCACAGTAGGAAAAAATGCTTTTGAGTGCATTACTCGTGTCCTCCATGCTGAGGGGGATTGAATCCATCATTAACACTCTCTGTGCCAATGACAAAATATTCCAGCAATCAGTGTTTTTACATTATGCATCAGTGTTAAAAGTTGAACTTTCTGCTTTTATTTTGATATAGAGTGCTTATCAAATTTATAAGACCACCAAAGTTTATGCTGCAGCTGTTCTAAATTAGTATCGGTGATTACCAAAATAATTTCTTTATGTTTCTGTAACGATTAATCCACCTGCATGCACAAGCTCATCAATCTAAACTGTTATCCTGCTTACTCAGTTTAAAAGTAACATGATTAGCGGAAGGTGAAACGATTGTGGTTCATTTGACATTGTTACTTCTGTATTCCTGTTTCACCGTATGAAATCATGAGGCAGAGGAACAGGTTAACGTGTTAATGTGAAGACATTATTAAACACGCTGCCCGTAACTCATGTATGGTAACGTCGTTCCTCTCAGGACGTGTTTGCACTGGATGCTGACTGTGCAGACCAGTTCACTTCATTTATCTCTTGATATGAAGCCCTGCTTTACATGTGCATCTCATGCCTGAGCTGATATCCTTCTGCTTGAAAGTAGACATCTGGAAGATGTACTGTGACATTTCATTTTTAAACCTTTCACAAACAACGGGCTGTTTGACATTAAATTAATACCATTTGTTGGCATTTCAACAGCATATGCGCTCTTCAGTTGAACTGATCGTTTTTTTTTATTTGAAATGTTTCACAGTGCAGAACACTATTATTTATCTAAAGACCGTAAATATTTAGTTGGTTTTTCTGGTTTGAGTTTTCACTTCACTGGTGTAAACTTTCCCGGTAAACATCTTGACATTAAATAACCGTCGGCTGACCGTCTCTCCTCAATATTTAGTCTTGGTGGAAAAAAGGCAGCGCCTGCCTCTGAGACATAAGTTTGACTTCAACATCGTCTGGAGCAAGAGAGTCAGAAAAAAATTAATCAAGATCAAAGGAAGAAAGCCAAATTAAAAAAATATTTGACTTGTTTGCCAATGAGCATAACAGGGGCCCAGTCCTCAGCCCTCAACAGATGACACACTGACATGTTTGCAATACAGGTCTATAATCTTGACATCAGGAGCCATGGGTGTGGTTCACTATGCAAGGAATGAGACAGAACTGTCATTTGGATGTGTGAAAGAGCCTTCTCATGGTAATACTAGTCTGTGTACACGGAGAGACCTTTGTGTGGATATCTGGTCCTTAGCAAAATTAGCTTTGTACTGAAAATTGATTTTGTATTAACAAAAAGAAATTAAAATAAAAAGGAATCAGACAGCCTGGGTGTACCACTATAGTGCGTGCACTTTGCAGTGTTTTGCCATCATACTGCCACCAGTTTTTACCCCGGAGATAACATTGCTGTCTCAAACATGTTTACTGGGTTTCTGATGAGACTGCCTGCAGTCTGTCTGCCTCCATTTCTTTCCATCACACAGCAGTCACTCTCTTGTCTGTTTGCATGTGTGTTTTTTACTGTCAAGCACACCCTTGCACACCTTCTATAATAACACCACCATTTCTAGCGTAGCTTTCCATAGCAGTTTGTCACAGTTTCTCTCTCTCCAAACCTCCTTGTCATTTTCCGCCTGTCACATTGTTCTTCTCTGTCATATCCACTTTGTTTTGCTCCGATTGCATCAAATCTTCCTGTCACCTTGGAAGTTACTGACTCATATGAAAGTCTGAAGGTCTGAAATGCCTTGAATCGAGCAGACTTGTTACAATGCAGTCTTTATGTATCATGTGTGTCTTCTACCACTGCATTTCATGCTGCAGAGTTAAAGAACGGGTATAGCAGTGCAAGGTGCTTTGGATCCTGGATTTCTTCCAATCACCTGTTGCATTAAAAATAATCTTGTGTTGTGCAAAAGGCATGCTCTTTATATAGACCACTGTTAAAAAAGAAAATGTAAAACTTGACAGGACACCAGCTTCAAACCCCATATAGTACTTGTATTGTGCATTATTTTTAATCCAATGACATTTCATTGCTGTGAAGCTTTCTCAGATTAAGCTCTGTGACATGTTTAAATGCCTAGAGCTAGACAGCATAAATAATCCTGTGAAAAGAGTTCCTGTGGAAAAATGTACAAGGACTTATGTGTTTGCTCCGTTTTACTGTTTGCAAGCATCAAAATGCCAGAAATGATTTAACTTTGCATTTGAACTGGAGAATTTGAGCTCTGCTGGTAGGTTCTATAATCTTGCTTGTAGTCCATCAGCATTGTGTTAAGGGGATTAGCTCCTTGGTTTTGTTTAGGCCTGTGGTTGTTTAGAGTAGCTCTGAGTAGAGCCAGTGGGAGGCATGAGTGTTTTAATAAGGCTGGTTATAAGCCATGCTGTTCCAGCAGCTAAAACTGTGTGAGAGACAAGTGGGTCTCTGGTTCCCATGAGAGAAAAGACAGAGTAAAGAGAAATAATGAGAAGGGGTGAAAAAAGTATTTTTTTCATATTATTTAAGTATTTCAGCTTCATGTATGAAATAATCCAAGCTCTAATTCATTATGCAAAAGATTCATCATGCAAGTGTAATGAGCCACACCAGGATACAGCTTAGAGTTCATTTGCAGCTGCTCCAGCTTTCAAGACATCAAGAGAAAAACCTCCAATTCTAAACATCATTAATTCAACATAATACAGAACTGCAACTGACTTCTTTCCTGTGGACAGACCAGACCAAAGTGGAGATGTTTGGCCATAACGCACAGCACCATGTTTGGCAAAAAATTAAACATAGCATTTGTGCGCAAACAACTCATACCAGCTGTCAAGAACGGTGGTGGAGGGTGGATGATCTGGGCCTGTTGTGCAGCACGTGGGCACCTTGCAATCACTGAATTGACTATGAGCTCCTCCCTACTAAAGTATTCTAGAGTTAAATGTGAGCCCATCTGTCCGATAGCTAAAGCTTGACCCAGTCTGGGTCATACAACAGGACAATGATCCCAAACACAGCAGCAAATCTGCAACAGATTGGCTGAAAAAGAAAAGAATAAAAGTTGCACTGGACCAATCAAGGTCCAGACTGAGATACTGTAGCAGGACCTGCACAGAGTCCTGTGAAAACTCCAAGCTCAAAGTTGTATATTGTATGTGTGTCTTCTGAGACATACAATGTACACTTATAGCTTGATGGTTGGTGTAGTTGTACAAGTGTAAAGAGTAAATTCTAGATTTTGTCTAAACCAATCATCCAAAAGCGCATCCTGATAGGACACGTGACTAACATTTGATATTTTGAAACTCCCATTGTTCTTCTTCTGTAGCGAGAACTCATCCACTCAGTTAAACGTAAGGTTTGTATTTCACAAAGAGTAAAATGTCAAAAGGCCACAGTCTTCTGAAATATTTGCAAGTAATTGATTCAACCGAAGTCCTCTTGACTCTTACCAGAAGACATTTAGCAAAGTGAAATAGTCTGCTTTGCAAGGCTGAGCCAACACATCACTGAGGCCTGAATATTTCTGAAAATGACTTTTCTGGAGATTCCTGTTGCAGACAGTAGCT